>PVJA010042781.1:0-17027 GCA_004027025.1 Myocastor coypus | reverse complement strand
TTCTTCTTCTTCTTCTTCTTCTTCTTCTTCTTCTTCTTCTTCCTCTTTTTAATGTATTTAGTACAGGTCTACAGGATCTCACTACACAGATCGGACTCAGTGATTCTCCTGTTTTCAGCCTCACAGGCTCTGGGATTATAGGCACACCACCACTACACCCAACCTCACTCACTGTCTCAGCATGCCCCAGGGACAGGGCCGGCACAGCACATCAGGGATCTAACTCCTACTGCTGCACTCCACCTAAGCAGGCACTTTAGTCCACTGAGCCTTTTGGCCAGCCCCAAGCTTCCCAAGAGAATATGTCCATCCTGGAACTGCTAGACTTTCCTTGGATCTCTCCAGGGTTTCAAGAAATCACTTAGATCTCACCATTTATATCTGTTCCTCTTTTGTGTTAGGAGTAAAGCAGAGAAGCTATAAAATGCCTACAATCAGGCAGATTTGATGGGCAGAATCTATGTAGCAGTAGCAGCATATTGATTTTCTATGACTGGGGTTGATTATGAGAAGTTGGAGATCTGTTCTACCTAGTAGCAGGTGCTGTGTGGTGCTAGCTGTGAAGCATTTTGGATATCAGCCCTGGATGTAAAGGTGCATGGTTGATGGGTTTAAATTTTTTATGCAAAAAAATTCTTCCAAGGGCTTTGTCTTTGACCTACAAGTGACTTGGGCTTTAAAAAAGTCAACTCCCGTCCACAGAGGTGGCTTAAGGGATGGGAGCAGAGTAGGCCAGCATGGGTCCCTTAACCCCTTCTCTTGTGCTACTGTACATGGGAGTAGCATTTCCCTACCTGGCCCCTTGGCCACTGAGCCTTGAACCTGGCCATCAGCCCCAGCGATTCAGAAGGCTGCAGCAGATGTTGCCATGGGCAAGGAAACATAGTGAGCTCTTCTCTCTCATGGTTGAACTGTACTACGAAAGATTTGGGTCCTTCCTTTCCCAAATCCTGAGCAATATTCCTGGCTTATAGAGTCGTCTTTATTTATCTCCCAAGACTGGGGAATTGAACTTAAAGGCACTTTACCTCTGAGCTAGATCACAAGCATTATTATTATTATTATTATTATTATTATTATTTTGAGAAAGGGTCTTGTAACATTGCCCAGACTGTCTACAGTACTGTAGTCTTCCCAGCTCAGCCTCATGAGTAGCTGGGAAAGCTAGGAATTCAGCTAACTGTCTTCTCTTCATCCTGAATCTTCTCTGGCAGCTGCATGCAAACTTGGGGTTCCAAAGCTAAGTGACTTTTTTATCCTTTCTTCAAGAACAAATCATAAAGAAGAGAACATCTGCCCACATATACTTGAACACCTTCCCTGGGAGGAGGCCTGCTTGGAAGGAACATGGCCCAGGTGCCTAGTAAAATCTTCACCCTCCTCAGGAACTAGACCACATGGTCCTAGGAAGCCATAGAATTCCAAGTTGTTTGCTCAAGCTGTTGGTTATGCTAATCTGACTGCTGACACCTATCCTCTCTTCCCACTCTCCATACACTTTTTTATTTTTTATTTTAATGAGAAAGAAATAGCAATAAGACAGTTTCAAAACAGATTAGTAGGAAAGTTGCAATAATTATACATTGTATATTGTCATGTTTGTAGTAGCTATTCAGAGTACAAGATGTAGCCATGATACATTGTCTAATCACTATTAATACAAATATTTCTTCTCACGGAACTAAGAGATTTCCATACATTTTTTAACTTCCCTTGGAAATCAACACCTCAACCTACAGTGGCTTCTCCTCAGCCACCATTGTCCCTCCAACACCCACCTCCTGTCAGCCTCAATCAAGGTCATCCTACAGCTTTGAGAAGAGACTATTTCCTTTTGTCATCTGATTCAGAAGATAAATCTCCTCTTTAAACATACAGGCTGATACTCAAGCCAGAAATTCTCTCCTGCCCCCACTTCTTCCCTGGGCAGTGCGGAATTCTTCTTCAGGACATGGGTGCTGGGCCCCTTTCCTCCCCTAAGATCCCAGATCCTTCACGTGCTCACTGTGCAAGTCCTGAGGAAGAAAGGCACAGAGGACGGCTGGGCTGCTGCGCTTCTCTCGCCCCACGTCTGTGCCCGCCGCCTCACTGTGTTGCTCTGCGGTCACTGGGGCAGACACTGCTACCAGCTGCAGCTGCTGACAGCAACACCACCCTGCCCTCCATGCCCTTCTAACCCATTCCATGTGGGCACTAGAAAAGTCCTAAATTTTCCGTCTCTATGCTTTTCCCCTGAGTCTGGGATGATGAGTGCTGAGGAGATGTCTATGCCGCTTGCCACCCTGGTCGCTGTATCACAGTTACTCCTCCCTTCACCCCCTGAAAGAACCACCAATGCTTGTCACATCACGATGATGGGATTATCACGATGAAGCTGGAATTGATCCCCCCGCGTGAGCTTGTGCCTGGGTGAATGAGTCTTCTTCCCAGGCTAGGAGGAGCTCAGAACTGGAGTAGGAGGGATCCCGAATCCAGGGCAGCAAGCAGACAGCCAGCACAGAATCCTGTTGGTATACCTCATTGAACTATGAAAATTCCAGTCGCAGACAGCTGTAACTCATTAAGGACCTCAGGCTGGGTCCCGGTGCGGAGCTGTCCTGGCTTGAGTGTAGCAGGTAGGAAAAGTGAAAGCTGTTCAATTGTGTCCTTGTGAAATGTACTGCTTTTATTTTTATTTAATCTGTATGTGCTATGCACAAACCATATCATGTTCCAGCACAAGGTAAAAGGTTTTTTATATGGTTCTCTAAACTGTTGTACCCTATCCCTCCTATTAAAACCGACAGCAAATCTCTGGATTGTGTTTGGTTTTCATCTCGACTCTCTTCCCCCATCACGGGTGCAGGCGATGAGGAAACAGAAAGTGCAGGCTGCTGCCGCCATCAGTTACACAGGCAGGAAGGAGTCGGGGCTCACTTAGGCCTCCGGCCCTCTGGAGGAAAGGGGAATGTAGCCCAGAGAAGGAAAGAAAGCAGCCAAAGCCACAGGGGAACTGCAGCTCTTTTCCTGTCTGCCTGCATCAAGCTCAGATGCACACATTTCTGTACCTGTAGCACTCACTGAGTCACTCACTGAGCACCTTGCGCCAGTATTGGGCAAGGTTTGGGGGATTATAAGGGTGAGAAAGGTAGACATCTACCCTCTCTTAACATGCATAAAAAGGTCACCCAAGAGCACATGCTGTTGACAGCTCCCAGAGGCACTGATCCAGAGGCCCAAATGCATTCCAGGAATCACTAATTATGAGATGCGTGCTGGGCATTTTGATACAAAGCACACTGTCTACTAGGAGAACTGGAACTGCAGAGCATTAGAGTGAGGGCAGCCCACAAAAATATGAAGAGATCGAAGACACTAGGACATTCTTCCTCGCCTTCCTGAGCCTCCCACCAGATAGCCACGGCCCTGCTGAGCACCCCCCTATCCCTTCCACCTCCTCCCGTGACCACCGGGGAAGGTAAGCATGTACCTTCAACTGAGCAGTATGGGCTCTGAGTAACTCTGTGCACTCTCAGAAGAGCTGTCTGGCCTTCAGCTCTGTGCCTCGATCCTGTATTTAGCCATAAAATCTATATTTCTGATCCCCTTCTGTGTATCCCAAACCACACTGGGCTCATGAAATAGCACCATGACAGGCAGATTTGGGCATGAGTAGGGGTGGGAGGATCAGGGGAGCTCTGGAAGAGGAAGGCAAGGGATGATGGAGATGGCAGTAAGAGGAAGAAGGGGACAACTCAGCACCTTCCCAGATCTAAGGTGAGGCTGCTTCTTCAATATATGAAGAGAGCTTGGCAACACAGGTTTGAGACAAGAGCCCACTAAGAGTTTGGAGCATGTGGTGAATAAATAAGGTGCTTGACACTTTCTAAGATGTTACGTGTTGTATAATTTACCTGTCCTAAACAATGAGTTATTTTTCCTGTTGCTAAGAAAAAAATGCCTGACATGCAAAGTTAAAGGAAAGAAAGATTTATTTGAGCTCCCAGTTTATGGAAAGTTCAGGCCAGAGTTGGCAGCATCCAAGGCAGGGTGCTCCGGCAGACAGCGTGGCACCGAACAATGCCCAGGAAGGTGAGCAGGAGGTAGCAGTCTGCCTTTCATCTTTCCTTCTGTCTTGTCCAGGCTCTGAGCCTCTTGGCTGGTGCCACTCACACTGAGGGTGGGGCTTCGGCCCAGAGCTACGCCAGACTCATTTAGTTATCAGACACCCTTAATTTCAGTATTACACACCCCAATGCAGCATCACATGCTCACCATCCAACCTCCTCCTGAGAGTTCCTGTGAGTGCTTTGATGGACAGCTAGATACTGCCCTAAGGTGTCATATCAAGTAAAGTTACCAAGCTGTACAAGCATCAACAACAATCAGTTCTTGAACATTTCATGACTCCATCATGATCTTTCAGACATGTCTACTTTTAATCCCTACCTCCTACCCACCCCGGGCAACCACAGTCTTCTTCCTATGTCCTCATTTTTGCCTTTTCCAGATAATTAATACCAAGGCATCATGAAGTATGTGGCTTCTTAGGTCTGGCTTCTTTCATTCAAGGAGCTTGAATTTTAATCTAAAGGCAATAGCAAGCCCTGGTTCAGGAAGATCACTGGCACTGCCTTGACTCAGTCAGAACAAGCTTGAGGGTCAAGGAAACCATGTAAAGGCTTCCAGTTTGGATTCCCTTGGCTGAAGGAGACGGGCACAGTGGTGACGCAGGGGCAGAAGGAAGTCTGGGCACCCAACTCCCAGTGCAGCCCTGACTCCAGAGAACTATTCTCAGGTGAGGTCAGCTACTTCTGAAGCCTGCAGGACCTGGCCTCTACCATCTTCTCTACTGGAGCTTTCAGATTCTCCGTCTGACCATTCATGTTTCTCAAATGGGCCAGCAAAGAAGCCAGGCCCCCCTGATGGGATCAGTGACTGTTTTGGGTCCCAAGACCAAATCTCTTCTGAGGCTCACTGAGGTGGCACGCAGCTTGTCTCACATGACCCTGATGAGGATGGCCAGTCTCCCCGCTTGCTGCAGGCATTAGGAAAAAGGGCCCAAATGCCAAGATAAGCAAACAACTGTTGTATGTTGTGATCTGGAGCCAAAAGAAGTGATGAGAAGACCTGATGAATGTAGCTTCAGAGGTCTCACTGAGGTCTGTCTCTCTCAAAGTGAGTCCAGAACTCCAGAAGCATCTCCTTTTTATTTAGGTCATACAGTCGGAGAATCACAGGGAGGAAAAGGGATAATCACCAGTGTCTCAAGTAAGAGTGGAAACATCACTCAGGATCACCTGTGACATCTTTTTAAATCCTAGTTTTATGAAATACCTAAGTAACAGATTACAACCCACCCTAAGCTTTGTTTATTGTTCTTCACTTCTTTAAGATGCTAATTTCTTATCTCTACAAGCAACAGATACTGAACTTCTCTTACCATAACAATGTCTGAGGGGTAATCTCAGATTGTCAGCTGAACAGTTGTTCCTTCTGTATTCTCTGATGCTTTTATGCAATAAGTAAATGATGCCCAGAATGAAAACTTCAAATGTACAATATCTTCAGTTATCAACAGTGATTATAAAGAAATGTGCTTATTTTTAATGGTATATCAACACAAACTTTGGACAGCTCCCTCAAAAGAGTATAGCGCTCATTTAAAAAAAAAAAAATCAAACAAAATATTTTATTCCTTTAATACTCCTACCGAGGTATCCTTGAAAGAGAGGTCATGTGGGAATCCTGGGTTGTGACAGAGGTTGAAGCTTTTGTAGGCCGGCCAGCTGAAATGTTTGTTGTAAACATCAGTGACCATCATTTGTTGTTTTTACTAGTAACCCATCAACCTTTCCCTCTCTTTTTAATGAGGGCATCTGACAGGCTGGCAAATATGCCTGCAAACAAGATTGCTTCTATTTCCAGAAGCCACAGGGGCTGCAGTCCTCTCCCCAGAAGGGCACTCAGGGCCTGGCTCTACCAGCTTGGGGTGTTCTGACAAAATGCCCCTGCCTTATAGCTTGAACAGCACTGATTTTCTTACAGTTGGAGACTAGCAGTTAAAGGCCTGGTAGGGTGGGCTGTGGGGGAGACCTTTCATTGGCTGAAAGATAGCCCTAATCTCACTGTCTCTGTACACCCTTTTCCCCATGTAGAAGGAGTATGTGTGTCCTCCTTCCTGTCCTATATGAGATGTCCCATCTGCTTCGGGCCCTCTTGTAAACAATTACTTCCTTAAAAGCCCATCTCCAAATGCAATCACATGAAGAGTTAGGACTTCAGCATTCAATTGTAGTGGGGAAGGATACAAATATTCAGTCTGTAACAGTGCCTACTGCCAACTGAGGAGTCCCCACACTTGGTAACACTGTGATAAAATCACCCCGGGACACTGCTAAGCATTGTGCAAGGCACAGGACAGCTCCTGCCATGAGGAACCATTTGGTTCCAATTCTTACATAAAGATCCTCCCAAAGAGCCGGGCATGGTGGCTCACGCCTGTAATCCCAGCACTCGGGAGGCTGAGGCAGGAGGATTGGTGAGAGTTCAAGACCAGCCTGGGCTACAAAAGTGAGCTCAAGGCCAGCCTCAACTGCATAGCAAGACCCTGTCTCAAAAAGACACACACACATAAAAAAAAAGAGTCTCCCATGGAAGAGCTGGGTTGAGAAGTTAAGGCTGCCTACAGCCTCGGGTGCCACTAACAAGCTCCACTGGGAGTTTGGTAAGGCCATCAAAAACTCTCCAAGACATAGAGTTGGCTTTTGGACTCTGAGAAATTTCAGTCCTGGATGTTAAGGGAGAAATCTGGGGCTGAAGGACTAGCATTAGAGGCAGGTGTCTAGGGCCAAGGAGAAATGAGGTAAACTCTGAGACAGGCACTTACTCTTTTTCCTCACTATTGCCCCTCAGGCCCCTACCTGGGACCAGCCTCTGCCTCCAGGCTCCCACCCTCTCCTATTGCTGGCAAGTTAGCCTGATATCATTTTTACATATGTAATTTTATTTTCATCATTTCTTTTTCAAAGAATAATGTTTATTTTCATTTCTGTGAGGTTATAAAATTAAAATATGACCACAATAAAAAAATTCAGAAAATTCTAATGGTTAGGATCTTCATTATAATCCGAATGCCCATGTGCTGAAGTCTTGGTTGCTAGCCCATAGGGCTACTGGGAGGAGATGAAACCTACAGGCAGTAGAGGCTACTGGGAGGAAATTAGGTCTGTGGGGAAGTGGCTTTGAAGAGCATGTTGGACTGCCATCCCTTCCTGTCCCCTTCACTTCCAAAAGACCTGCTCCACCACATGCTTCCTCCACGGTGCACTTCCTTACTTGACCCAAAAGCAATGGTGGCAATGACCACAGATTGAGACCTTGGATACCATGAGCAAATTACCTTTCCTGTTTTATATTTTATTTTTTATATTTTAGAGAAGAGTCTACAGGGTGTTCAGGGTCTCACTACTAGATGGGACTTGTAGTGATGTGCCTGTTTACTGCCTCCCAAGAGCTGGGAATATAGACATAAGCCACCAGACCCTGTCTCAATTGCCATCTCAGTGTGCCCTGCGGGCAGGGCCAGCACAGCAGACCCGGGGATCAAACTCCGCCCAGCCTCTGCACCTGCTTGCAGGTGCTTTAATTTGCTGAGCTATTTGACCGGCCCACCTTTCCTCTTTTACATCTACTGGTCTTGAGTATTGTGTCAAAGTGACAGAGGCTAACTAATGCACTCATACTTACAAACAATCTCATCCCTCATAATTCTACCTCCAAGACCACAGCTGCTAAGTTGTTGTTGTTTTTCCTTGCAGCCTTGTGCAGAACACAAATTTAATATGTGGCTTATAGGAAAAGTGTGCTATATCTCGGTGAAGCTAGTGTTTCTGGATGAAAACTCAGACAGTTTTAAGAATTTCCTGGCTACTTACAGCTAATTGCAAGGCTATATGGTCCTTTTCAAGTTGTGGAACACAGTGGTAATTCACAGATTGTAGATTCAGATAATATAATAATCTGTGCATCAATCTTCATTCCAGGGTAAGAATCCTTCCATTTCATTAACATCCTTAGAGACTGTTACAGGGAGGAGAGGGTCAGGCCATTTTTCTTCCTGCCCCTGGGTCACCTCCACAATGCGCTAATGTTTCTTACTCTTTGGGGATGCAGAAGAGAGGCCAGGGAGAAATGTACAGTAGGGAAGTTCTTCCCTGAGTGTCCCTGTGCTGAAATGGCTGTGTGCTCTCTTGACTTCATGAGTGTCTACAATTCACTTTCTCCTCAGGGCTTGCCATTGATTTTTCAGAAACCTCCATCTCTGGAAACCTCTTGCCTACAAATCTGACCCAAGGACTGCATCTTCTTTGGGGGCTTCGTGTCTTCTCCTTTTCCAGCCTTGAGAAAGTCATCTGCCCACCTGCAGTTTTTCTTTGCATGCCCCATTACTCCTCTGGGCAGTTTTGCTAGCCAGTGTTTCAGTAGCCTCTCCCTGAGGAGTGGCCCACACCAGGTTCCTAAGAAACATGTAGAATAGCTGAGACCCAAATACTAGGTACAAACAGAGCCCAAGGCAGCAGCAACTGGCTTCTCAAAGAACATGCCTCTTTCCTGCCTTAACAAATTTCCTGTTGGAGTTGTGTCGTGTTAGCAGCCCACGATGTCTGTCAGCCCCAGAGACACAGGTCAAGCCTTCCATGGGGATTTGTGAAGTCTCTCTTGACTTGGTGAAGGCATTCCAAACCTTCCTTAAAAATTCCTTAAAGTGACTTTGCATTAAAAAAGTCACCTGTCAGAATCTTCTTAAATGATCCTCAGTATATGTTAAATCTTATGGATTCTTCAGTGTAGGTCTACAGCCCTGCAGGATGCTGTGACCATTCTCCAACTAGCTATGAGTTCCTTCCGATCACTAAAAGAACTCAGAAAATATCGTAGCTTGAAATAACATAGCCTTCTATTCATTTTTAACTAGGAAAAAAGTAGCAAAATAATAATAAAAAACTCATAATTCTAGGCTCAAAACTTTCACATCCACAAACAGCAAGTAAGAAGTAGAGGAGTCAGCCCAGTTGGGAAGAGAGTAACAGAAAACGGCATTCATTGTTTTCAGTCCTCTTTCGAGATATGAATGTCAGTTTTCCTTATCAATACCTAATATGTTATGCTTTTCTTGATTAGCTAATTATATTTTTGGAAACTAAAGATGTAAATATTTCTGAAGAAGTATAAAGAACACACAGCAGAAAACACCATCCTCCCGGTCTTTTCTGAATTTCAAGTTTCCTTCAAAATGTTCTTTTTCTAACTTCCTTTCAACTTTCCTCCCACTCATCATATTATTTGTTCCTTACTTGACTAGGCAAAATTCCACGATTCCATTTTCTTTCTTTCTTTTTTTCTTTTTTCTTTTTTTCTGTATTTAGGACAGGGCCTACACTGATCAGACTCATAGTGATTTGCCTGTTTTCAGCCTCCCGAGTGCTGGCATTACAGGCGCAAGCCACCATGCCCAGTCTCAATCCGTATTTTAATTCTGCCACTTAGGGTGGCTGTTTTAGCAGAACAAAGCCCTTGCATGGAATACCTGCCCTCATGGGAACAGAAACGGTGAACGTTCGTGAGCCATGATACTGCCCGCTGGTGGTTACCTCCTTCCCAGTAACGACTGCATCACTTCACCCAACTGAACCATGCCAACTGTGAGTGGGATGTGAACGGTGGTTTTAGCGATTTAAAAGTGCAATCTTTGCCCCGGGAAAGCTCACCCACCTGTGGGTAGGATGCCAGCTGCCCAGTGAGGGCTGCTTTCAGTCTGAATTCATTTGAAGTTGCAAAGGGAACAGTGACTCACCCACGGACAGGATGGCAAGTCTTGTGGAAGAGACCCCTGGAGCTACACTGTGAAGATGTCAAATACATCTTTCCATCCGGGAGAGGAAGTGGTGAGCTGCTGTAGACACTCGCCACAAAATAGCTAGAGGTCCTAGCTAAAGAGGAGACTCCTGTGAGGAGGATTGCAAGGAAGCTGCTAATTCATTTGAGAAATACACATTTATTTTCCACCTACTGGTTTTAAATAACTATGCTAGCGCTTGCAGCGAACTATGAGTCAGAGGATGGCAGGATTCTGTCTTCCAGGAGTTTCTGCCTAGCGGAGCAGACAGGTCCATTGGTTTGCCGCACACACCACAACCATACCACACAGAAAGCCAGGCCAGGAAACTACCTGCAGGAAGAAACAGACTCTCAGAAAGGAAACCGCACAAGCTCTCTGGTCTCCCCATTTCATTGTAGCTTATATCCATGTGTTATGGATTAGATCTCTAAAATGTCCTTCAAGAGGCTGGGGAGATAGTTCTGTGTCACAAGTGCCTGCCTGGCAAGTGAAGGGTTGTGAATTCAAACCCCAGTCCTGCAAAAAAGAAAAAACAAACAAACAAAAACAAATGACCTTCAAGAGTCTCATGTAGGGGCCCAGCGGGATGGCTCAGTGGTCTAAAGCACCTGCTTGGGAAATCTTGGGTGGCTTCAGGGACCGCGGTTCGATCCCTGGCACCACATGCTGTGCCAGCCCTGCCCTCGGGGCAGGCTGAGCCGACCATAAAAATGAGTGAATAAACAAATAAAGGTTCTGAAACAAGAAAAAAATAAAATAAAAAATACTTTAAAAAAAAAAAGTCTCATGTGTTTAGAGGCAATTGGATTGTGGGTTAGGCTTACCCCTGTAATTGCCAGTGGGTCTATCTGTTAAAGCAGCTGAATGTGCTGGTAGGAGGTGGGGCTTGCTGAAGGCAGATGACTGGTATGAGCCTGGATGGCCATCCCCAGGTCCTGGCTTCTTCATCTGCCTCTGCTTGGCCTCCATGGGGCGAACCCTTCCCTTCACCAGGCTATTCCACCCCATCATTCCTGCCCTAGAGGCAGTCATCCATGGACTGAACCATGAGCAAAATGAAGCACTCCTCCTTGAAGGTGCAGGTGTCAGGCATTTTGTCCCAGGGAGATGAAAGGGGCTGAGATATCTTGTCCCACCCTCTGGATAGGATGAGTGTGTGGGATCAGCTGAGATCCTGTGCTTCGAGGAGGCCTTCGAGGAGAGTGACAGTGGATCCTCTCAAGTACCCTTCCTGGTGAAGCAAATTTTGAGCCTTTTGCCCTGGCAGGGAATCATGATTTTTTTCCTCCACCATCCCACACAGGTTGACAGAATTAAGCTCTCCCTTTTGCTGTGCCTATTTCTTAGACTAATATGATTAGAGAAAGGGGAAAGGGTGGAGAAAAAGGAAGGGAAAGGAAGGAGAGGGGAAGTGAAGGGAAGGGAGGGGAGGGAGGGAACAGTGGGGAAGAAATGCATGCAGCGTTTTGGCCCTTGGTGGAGGACCAGGGTGCCGCCATGCTCAGGACACCACTCCCTAGGGAAAGAGGCTGTAGTGTGTTTCTAAGGCAGCATCTGTAACGGTGTTCCGATGTTCCCCAAAGTGGAGAATTATTCTGCTCAACTTTCAAAATGCCATGTAGGAGAAACCCAGGCTTATAATACATCAGAACGGAGTCAGATTCTGCTGTCCATAAGGTCAAAAGTGTTTCCCACTGTCGGCATTCTGAACTTTCCCACTACAGTGCAGCTCTTGGTGGGACTATGCTCTGCTTGAAACTCCTCAAGTGTAGCTCACCGTTCTGGAAGGTCCTGCCATGGTAACGCCACAGGTGGCACACCATCATGCGCACAGTCACAGCGTGGCAGGGACTTTGCAGTGGCTCTCTCTCCCTCCTCTCCCACGCACAGTCAACCCTTATTTCAAACATCTGAAAGACACATGATTTTCAGTTGAATATTTTCTTGCCACTCTTAAGCCTAGTAGAAATGTGTGCTGCAATAAAGATGAGTGTCCAAACACCCCACTGCGTGCTGCATAGCTGCGTAAGTGTGTCTTAAGTACAAGGTGTTACTTTCCTTTTGTTTCTCCTACAATTAAGCCATTACTTTTATTCTTAAAGTGATACGTGTAGGTCAGTTTTATCAACTATGAACATCACTTTAAATAACACAGACAGTATTCTAAAATATTTGCTATGAATAGTATTGTTTGGGATGGCAGGGACAGAGCTAGTGTGCTAGTTCCCTTAGCTAGACAACATGAGCTGGCCCCACCAGAAGCCCTTGGCCATCTGTGACCACCGGAGATTCAGAACTGCCCCCGAGTTATTCACTCTGGTCTTGTGGTTTCCTTGTAAGGTCCGTCTGTCCAAGCAGCGGCTAATCCTGTCTGACCTGAATTTAGCCCAGCCTGAGCACCTAAAGCAAGAAGCAGGAAAAAGGCCTAGCAGTTGCTGATCAAAGGTCATATTCATATCCACATCAAGCCATGATCCTCCTAGGCTGCGTGACTAGGCCGCCTGAGCCCCCAGTCCTAAAAAGCAAACCGTTCTCTTTTGCTAGTTCTTCCCGGGGGGGACCGAGACCATTGCCTGGGCTAAATGGGGCCCTTCATCTGCCATCTGCACTTCCCTGCTGATCTGCCCTCCACTCCTGGATACGGTTAGTGAGAAAATGCTGTATTTATAGACAGCCTTTCTCAGAAAGATAGGAAAAGAGCTTAGCTCACTGGGGCAGGAGAAGAGGGCAGGGCAGGAGCAAGAGGGCTGTGTGTGCCTCTCCCTGGAAGGTCGCCGAGGGCTGAGCCATGCTGGGCCTCCTTTGGCAGTGTGACCTCCCCTGGGTCACATAAGCCTATCCCCACCCCGACTGACACTGAGCTCAGGCCCTGCAGCCTTGGTGTGGAGTGTAAGAACTGTGAACTTCATCCATGTTTCTATATTTTTTATGCTTGGGGAAACCAGCATGTGAAATGGCTGTGCCTACCTCCGAAGCTGTTTCTTGGACCTCAGATTAAATTCTTTTTTAAAATTGTGATTAAAATATACACAGCATTTATTTGGTTTTTCAATGAGAAGTAGAAGCTTTGCTCTGCTGCCCAGGCTGGCCCTGTACTCCTAAGTCTAAGCTACTCTCCTGCCTCAGAATCCTGAGTGGCTGGGACTACCGGTAAGCATCCCTGCACCTGGCCACTGGGCCAGAGCCGGTCCTGGAGGAGGACCCTTGCACGGGGAGCACACCAGGCCCCACCACGCTGCTTCTCTCCCCCTGTTCAGGATGCAGCTGCTGCTCCTGTTGAGGTTCCCACAATGATACACCGCCATCCTGTCACGCCCCATAGGCAAGCCAATGGATCTCACTGCCCTAACCGGTCTCAGGCTCTGCAAAACGGTGAGCTAAACAGACAAGCCTCATTTTTTCTGAAAAATTAAGCTGCCGCGGGTATTTTCTCATAGTGAGGATGCTGACTAAGGCAGCCGTTTGGCAGCCCTGAGAATGCACACCATATTGTGGAACACTGGCTGCCAAGGCTCTCCGCAACCTCTTCCACCTCCTGGGACTGACTACTCAGTGCACATAAACTCCTAGCTGGGCACGGTAGTACATACCTGTAGTCCCTGCACTTGGGAGCCTAAGGTAGGAATTATCACAAGTTCAAGACAACTTAGACAATATGCCAAGACCCTGGATCAAACAAACTCCCTATTCCTGCTCCTGTTCCAGCCCCTGGCAAGCACCTTTCTGTTATTTCTCTGTGGATTCACCTAGCCCGGATACCTCATGGAATTACGGTCATGTATTTGTCTTGTGTGTCTGGCTTAGACCGCTTGGCACCATGCCCTTGAGTGCCAGCTGTGTTGTATCAAACTTCGAAGCCCTTGGTTCCTCCCTCCACCCAGCTTCCCACCTGGGACAGACAGCGCCCTATCCCACACTCTGCAGTGTGGAGGAGGGATGCAGGCTTAGCTCCACACTACACTTCAAATGCATGAAGTTGATCTTCAGGGTCCTTGGTCTCCTTTTCCATTTGTCTTGTCTTGTTCCTGATATGGTGCTGCTAGAGGCAGTAAGTGGAAATAAAGGCCACCACACGCACACTTCAGAGGAACAGTGGAGAAGATTTTAGCATAGATGTGTGCTTACAGAAAGAAATGATCCACCTTGTCCAGAATCCAAAGGCACCTATGTGTTGCAGGTTCCTGTAGCCTGATGGGCATTTCAAAAAGTAGAGTGTGATGGACAGGGCCCCAGAGGCAGCTGTGGTAGGGCAACTTCACCTACGGGTTCTCTATTTGTTGGTTTCTCCCTTTCTTCAAATGCTATTGATTGACCCTAGAGTGAACCCTAGGATGGAAGCGGATGGAGGGCTTGGTTGTGCGCGTGACTGGGCACGTGGCCCTCCTTTACTTTGATGAGACCGTGGTCATGTTGGTGCCTGAGCAGATGGTTCTTTTTTGCTTATGTGATTGTGCACGAGATCACGCTGACTATCCTGAATAAAGCTGTGTTGTTTTGGAGGTTCTTTGCTCACTGAGGAGGGAATCTCGGTGAGTCTCTGAACTAACTTCATCGGGTCTCTCGTCGCTTCTTTCGGCTCCACACAGAACATAACAACAGGCTCCACCCAGGCAGTGCTCCTGCATGCCCTTTGGAAGCCCTCCCCTCCACTCTTCATTCCTGTGCCAACTGTTTACAGCTGCTGATTCAAGAAGAATATGCCTAGATCTCATCTCCAGGTGGTGGAAAATCAGAAGGAGGTCACACCGCCTCCACAGTGCCCCTGGAGAGCGATGGGCATAGCACGGGGGATTGCCCCAGAACATCTGCGCTCCCACTGGAGGGGAAAGACTCTCTTTCCTTCCCTTCACCTGCATTGATGACCATTATCTGCTTAAGTGGCTGATGAGAGAATGGATGGACAAGGGCGATGGCTCTGAAGTCCCAGCTGCTGGGTTCACGGAGTTCAGGGGTGCTGGCCTAGACAGCCAGGAGAAGGGGTCCAAGGACAGTCCTCACAGCTGAGAAACTCCTGCCCTGCTCTGCTCTCAGAATACAAAGCTGGAAGGAGTCCTCTGGGGATCAACCAGGACTCAGAAGTCCCCAGATTTTTTTCCTCTGCCACACAGATTGTGCCTTCAACACACATGTGCGTGTGCATGCATGCACACACACACTCACACACACACTGCCAGCCTATTTGAATCCCTGACAGCAAGAGGCACAGTAGGGGACTTGTCCCGTCACCCTGATGCTGAGTTGCTTCCTGGAAGCACTTAAGGCCAAGGCTCTTGGCATCTCTGCTGTGCTCTTCCCTATGGGTGGGGCGGGGGCTCCTGAGGACACTCAGTGCTGTGCTTGCCACCCCACTCCACGGTATCCCACCCTGGAGGTGCTGCACCCTAGAGGCTAAGAACAGCTGGCACAAGCAGTAGACTGCTCAGCAGTATCTCCCAAGTGAAAGAACTGCAACGACCTTGCGCGTTGGAGACTCCTCATAGGGAAATCTTGCAAGGGGCAGCCTGACTCTGCCTCTGGTGCTGACCTGGTGCCTGGGCACTTTGTCTAAGCTACAGTCTGAGGCTCTCACCACCCTCAGCCCAGCCCACCCCTAAGCTGCCTATAGTCAAGGCCCACTGGAGGGTGGAGAAAAGTTTTACCTTTGGAAGCAAAATTAAAAGGAATACCAGAGCCAGGCATGGTGATACACACTTATAATCCCAGTACTTGCAGGGGGCAGAGGCAGGAGGATCACTGAGAACTGAAGGCCAGCTTGGACTACTTAGTGAGTTTAAGTCAAGTGCAAACTACATAAAGAAACTCTGGAGAGTCACCTAGTGAGAAAACATTCACTCAGGCTTTCACAGAGAGCAAATTGGTCAAGCAGTGGCTGTGACACATCCAGATGGCTGACACTGGAAAAAGTTCATGGTACCATGAACTTTCATGTACATGGTTTCAGGGTAAATCCTGCAGAAATTTGACTGACCTTGTGAAATACAAAAGTTACATTTTTTGTTATATAGGTCTTGCTTTACCTTGGTCTTAACCATCCAGCAGAAAAGTCTAACCAGGAGATTTAAAAAGTAATGCCATATTAATATGCTGAGCTATAAAAAGCTCAAATCAACTACTTGAGCTGTTGGCAACAGACATTGCCAGTTCTGCTGATAACCCACTACTTTTATGAACTATTGGATTATACATACAGCTACTTCTCTTAGTTTAATGAGAATAAAGATTTGTACTAATAGTGTTTAAAAAATATCATGTCTGCATCTTGTATGCTGAACAACTACTCAGAAGACAATATACAATATATTAATTATTGTAACTGTCCTACTAACCAGTTTTGAAACTGTCTCGTTATTTCTTTCTTTTTTCTTTTTTTTTGGTGGGATCAGGGTTTGAAGTCATGACCTTGCACTTGTGCCATGGTAGGCACTTGTGCCATGGAGCTATCTCCCCAGCCCTCTCATTGTTCTTTCTCATTAAAATTAATAAAATAAAGAAACTCTGTCTCAAAAAGAGGGGGGAGGGGTTGCCAGAAAAACCCCATAATTCATAGAAATTATACTTAATACAATATTATAAAATTAAAATTAATATACAGAAGTTTATAATAAAAAACTTTCAAAATTTTAAGCAAAGACAGGATTCCTAGTTTTTCCTTTTACATTAGGCCAGCGTATGTCCATGCCCAGTCTCCTTCCTGACCCCAGGGTCCTCAGCCAGCTCCCAACCCTGCCTGCTCCCTGCACCTGAGAGCTCTGACAGTGATCCCACTGCTCCACCACAGTTGTGGGGGCTTTGTGGGGCCACTCCCACCTTTGTGATTTGGTTTCCCTTTGATACCAGCACTGCTAGAGTCAGTTTCTTGGTTCTCTCTACCCTGAGCAAAGGATTGGTCAAGACAGATACAAAAGGTAATGAGGATTCACATTTATTAAAGGTAGGAAAACAAATGTGACCTGCAGAGTTTGGACCAAGGAAAAGTCAGAAAACAGTAACTACAGAGCGACAGTGGCCCACTGTGAAACAGCACAGAGGCCTCCAAGCTTAAGGACAACTGTTTTCTGTCTCCTGATATTTGAATGATATCAGGTCTAGGCTGTCTTATCAAAACTGGTTAGAGTTCTCAAGAAGAATTGAAGATGCCACCCTATGT
>PVJA010042780.1:0-17120 GCA_004027025.1 Myocastor coypus | reverse complement strand
GGATGGTCAGGAACCTGGAAAGAACATGATTGGAAAATCGGTGACAAGGATATTTGGGGAAGAGGTAAGTGGATAGACCTCTCCATATGGGCAGAGGATGTAAAAATATTTGTTTCCCATGTTAACGCTCACCAAAAAGTGACATCAGCAGAAGAGGACTTTAATAATCAAGTGGATAAGATGACCCGTTCTGTGAATAGTGGCCAACCTCCTTCTTCAGCCACCCCTGTAATTGCCCAGTGGGCCCATGAACAGAGTGGCCATGGTGGCAGGGATGCAGGCTATGCATGGGCTCAGCAACATGGACTCCCACTCACCAAGGCTGACCTGGCTACAGCCAGTGCTGAATGTCCAATATGCCAGCAGCAGAGACCAACAGAGTCTCCGATATGGCAACATTCCTCGGGGTGATCAGCCTGCAACGTGGTGGCAGGTTGATTATATTGGACCACTTCCATCATGGAAGGGACTGCGCTTTGTCCTCTCTGGCATAGACACATATTCTGGATATGGGTTTGCCTTTGCTGCACGTAATGCTTCTGCCAAAACTACCATTCGTGGACTTACAGAATGCCTTATCCATCGCCATGGAATTCCACTTAGTATTGCTTCTGACCAGAGAACACATTTTACAGCCAAAGAAGTGAAGCAGTGGGCTCGTGCTCATGGAATTCATTGGTCTTATCATGTTCCTTACCATCCAGAAGAGGCTGGATTGATAGAAAGGTGGAATGATCTTTTGAAGAAACAGTTACAATGCCAGCTAGGTGGTAATAGTTTGCAGGGGTGTGGCAAGGTACTTCAAAAAGATGTATATACTTTGAATCAGCGCCCTCTGTATGGTACTGTGTCTCCCATAGCCAGGATTTATGGGTCCAGAAATCAAGGAGTGGTAATAGAAATGGTACCAGTCACCATTATACCTAGTGATCCATTACCCAAATTCCTGCTTCCTGAACCCACAACCTCATATTCTGATGGACTAGAAGTCCTAGTCCCAGAGGGGGGAAGACTTGTACCGGGAAGCACAGCAATGATATCATTTAACTGGAAGCTAAGATTTCCCCCTGGTTACTTTGGACTCCTTATGCCTCTGAGGAAACAAGTTAAAAAAGGAATAACAGTATTGTCAGGAGTGATTGACCCAGACTATCCAGGGGAAATCAGGCTGCTACTGCACAGTGAAGGAAAGGAAGAATACACATGGCGTGCAGGAGATGCCTTGAGGCACCTACTAGTATTGCCATGCCCTATTATTAAAGTCAATGGGAAATTGAAACAATCTAATACAGGCACGATGATAAATGGTCCAGAAACTTCAGGAATGAAGGTATGGGTCATCCCGCCAGGGAAAGAACCAAGACCTGCTGAGGTACTCGCCGAGGGCCAAGGGAATACAGGATGGGTAGAAGAAGGTAGTTCTAACTACCAGCAACAACCCTGTGATGAGCTACAGAAAAGGGGATTATAACTACTACTTCACCCCAATATATGGTTTTGTTATAATATTGATAGATTTAGTACAAGATTATAGGATTATTTTACAGAGTAATGTCATCAAGCTTTTCTTCTGCATATTTAACAACTAAGGTTTGCAGACCAAAAATTGGAGATATAGATGGGGTAAAGAATAGCCAATATTTTGGCCTTAGCCCCTCAAGGTCAGTAAAGACTCAAGATGTAAGAGAATCTCTGCTGTGACAAGAAGGTCATGGAGCCAGACAGGAAAGTGATTGATGACATATAGTGTGCCTGAGGAGAGTCACCTAGAGGTAAACAATCTCTCAGGTTCTCAGAGAGAGCAAACTGGTCAAGCAATGGCGGTGCGTCATCCAGATGGTTGACACTGACAGAAGAGCTACAAGGTGCTATACATGGTTCCAAGATAAATCCTGAGATTGGGCTGACCTTGTCAGATAGCAAAATTATACTTGTATTTATACAGGTCTGCCCTTTACTTGGTCTTGTCTATCCAGCAGAAAAGTGTACGTGAGGTATAAAAGTTATGTACAACTGACAATTACCAGCTGTAAAAGGCTCAAATGAACTACACATAAGGAAAGAAAACTTATCCTCTATTTGGGTAAGGGTATTAGCACATTTTTGTTTGTATGCAGGATAGTAATAACAGTGTTAGACGTCATTATATGCATACCTCTGTGTTTGGAGACTGGATTAAATATGCTAAATTGACAAGGGGTGGATTGTAGTGGTTGATACAATGTGTCAACTTGGCTGAATGACTCAGCAGCCTGGTTCCCTGTTGGTGGGAGCCCCACTCTGGGGTACAGCTGGTTCCTCCCTGGAGTGTGACCAGGGCCCGTCTAGGATATGATTGGCTTTCCCCCTAGAGCGGGATCAAGGGCCCATCCTGGGGTATGATTGGTTCCACCCTAGGGCGCAATGAGCCCACGTCAGAATGACAGCACAAAAAGACTTTAAAGTGCTGAAGAAGGAGTCAACACTTCACTTCATCGGAGAAGCTTCAGTCTTCGCATTCAGACTGGACTTCATCGTCTGGCTTGCAGCGCAGACTCTTTGGCCTCCAGCTTGGATCTTTCGCCATCTGTCACAGACTCTTCAGCATCCATTACAAACACTTCAGTCTTCCATCGCAGAACCATCAGCTGACAGAGACTTACACGGAGTGCTGCAGTGAAGTCCAGACCTCGGGATTGAATTCTTCAGTCTGGAGTGTGCAGATGCCCTGTGCGTGCTTCCTCATCTGACTCTGTCGCTGACTATTGTAAGCCAATCTTATAATTCCTTATAGATTGTATATTTTGTGTTAATATCCATCCCTTATATCTATTCTGTTCCTCTAAGTAAAACCTTGACCAACACAGAATTATTAGGAAAAATATGATCTCTGTGGAACTAAAACAAAGACACAAAGGATTCCAAAAAGCTTGGGGGAAGGTGCTTCCCATTGCTTGAGCAATGTGTAGTAGTAGGCTGGTTAAAACTCCAAACAATGCTGCTTGATCTGGAGCCTTGGCTCTGCTGCACTGTAGCTGTGGTAGTTGAGTCAGTTTCTTAATGTCTCTGCTCTTCATATGTACATAGTCAGGCAGGAAATATGTCAAATTCTTGGAGCCAGGTCTGATAACAGTAAGTGCTCAATGAATGTTATTTATCTTTATTAATGCAGGGAAGAAAGGTCAAAAATAGATACTTAAAAGACCTTTCCAATTATTGATGAAATTGAAATTTAAATTTTCTAACCATAAGAATTCAGCTTTGGTCAAGTCTCCAGGACGTTTTGGTAAACTCCCTATAGTTCAACATGACTACAGGGATGCAAGTAAGAACCGTGTGATACCCTTCTTGTATCACCCTTGAAAGTGAAATTTTTAGTCTATGGCAAAATTTTACTTGTAAAACAATTAATAAAAACAACCTGGAAAAGGTTCCAGTTAATTTTTTTTAAATTTTATTTTATTTTATTTATTATTTTCATTCTTGTTTCAGAACCTTTGTTTGTTTATTCACTCATTTTTATGGCCGTCTCAGCCCACCCCAAGGTCAGGGCTGGCGCAGCATGTGGTGCCGGGGATTGAACCGCGGTCCTTGAAGCCACCCAAGCTTCCCCAAGCAGGGGCTTTAAACCACTGAGCCATCCCGCCAGGCCCTCCAGTTAATTTTTTTAAATACTAAAAGTTTTTATTTAGGGCAAGTACTATTTTTTTTCAAGATGTTACATATTTTTATATAGACATCTATCTTTACCTATTTATTTATGTGTCTGAGTTGCTGTTTTAAGAGCAGATTGAAAGAGTCATAGCAGAAACAAAGAACCTACTGTTAGAACCTACTGGTAGTTTGGGTCAGGAAGACAATAGTAATTCATGAGAAAAGGACACATTTTAAAAGTGTGATATCTAAACCTAGACCCAATAGAATCTGTATCTAAATACTGGTAGACCTGAGTTAGAGATATTTAGATATTTAAAAGATAATAATAGATATTTTAAGTACAGATGATAACTTAAATTTAATTTTCAAATTTTAAATTTAATCAATAAGAAAATGGCTTTTAAAAGTCTATTAAATATCTGCATATTTCTATTTCTGTTTCTATTTCTATTTATTGTGGCTGGCTCAGTCTGCCCTGGGGGTGGGGCTGGTGCAGTATGTGGTGCCAGGGATTAAACCACTGTCCCTGTAGTTGTCTAAGCTGGCCTAAGCAGGTGCTTTAGACTGCTGAGTCATCTCACTGCCCCCTAAGTGAGTAAAATTAAGGTGAGTAAAATTTGGAAGAATGGAGCTGCCTTTTGCCAAGAAAAAGACTGCAAGATGAACGAGGTTGGAAGAATTATCAGGTGCTCACCTAGTGCTTTTTATGTTTGAGATATTTCTCAGACATTAAAATTGAGATATAGACTTATCCAATGAACTATGGATGTCCATCTAAATTAGGATTATAGATTTTTGAAAAAAATGTAGTGTAAATATAGTCCAAATCTGTAGTGATACTAAATTGTACTCAGAAATGTTCCTTGGTCTCTGAAATTCCCCAAAGCTGCCACTTAGAGGAGGAAAAGGCTATTCTGACTCACAGTTTAGAAATTTCATAATGGGTAGGTTTAACCATAAAAATGGCATGGCAGAAGGGCCTGCCTGGGCAGAGGGCAGCTGCTCAGGTCATGCCAGAGGGAGGCAGATAAAGAGGGACAGGAAGGGGAGAAGGAAATGGGAAAGAGGGGAGGGAAAGGAAAGGGAAGGGCGATGGGGAGGGGGAGACAGAGATGCATGCCCATAGTGACCTCCTTCCCAAGGAGGCCAAACCCCTTAACAGCAAGTCATGTGAGGCCACCTCACCAATCCCAGTCCAATCGTCTTCCACAAGCTCCACCTGTGAGCACATGATGCTTTTGGGGAACATCTACCCGTGGGCCGTAACAGTGGGATACACTGAAAGCCAGGTGAAGAAAGGTCTCAAACAAAGGTAGCAATAATGTCCATGACTGTCAATAAGCAGAAGATGATGAAAGAAAGCACTGCAAAGGGACCTATTTAAGAAGATAACCTTCATGAAGAGGACAAGAGAATTTTGAGAGCTTTAGAGAAAAGCCTTTACATGACATTCATAAGCGTTTTGGGGATGACAAGTAGAGAAAAAAACTTGTAAGAAGTTTTATAAAATGAAAAACATCAATATGGCTTCACATAGAAAAGGAAATAGAATCAAAATACATTTCTTCATGAAACAGAAATAACAGAAAGCATGTAAGTAAGTAGGATTCAAAGAAAAATCAAACTTAATGACGCAGGACAGGAAGAAGCCAACTGCTGGGGAACGTCCTGTTAGGAAAAGGAGGAATTTGCCTTTGACAGAGAGTAGCCAGTACCACAGTGGAGTCGATGGCACAGACACAAGGGGATAAGTGACAATGGGTTTGAATTTTTTCAGCTAATAAGAACAAAGATTAGGGAAAACATACAGAGGCTTCATTCCCTTTATGCTTTATTTAACTCTTAATACTTTTATAGTTCTCTCTCCTATGAATTGGTTTTTTCTTCTATTATAAAAGCTATTTTGCTTCTGTCTCACTTGACAGTGCGTCTTAGCTTCTCTTGTACTTTATACATTCTCAGAAGACAGAGTTCATAGTAGTTCAGGTAGCAGTTCCTATGCCATAGTAGGTGATCAGAGAATGCTCATGGGAGTCAAGATTTTAGACATGAAATGCACTTTAAGTGGAAATAGGCCAGAAACAAAAGAAAAATGCCACATTTTCTTGATATTTTCGTAAACTGCAAATTTGATTTCATAGAACAATTAGGTGGTCACTAAGAACTTTGAAGAGCAACAGGAAGGGCAGATGGAGTGAGGGTAGATTAGGGGCTGCAAAGCACAGCTGGAGAGGAGGACTTTGGTTTGGTGCTTCGTAGCCTGGTCTAACCACTGAGGGCAACAATCTCTAGTGTATTTGGAAACAACTTCAAGAGTGTGAAAGTCAGTGACACGTAAAATGATGAATTTTTGAGAAGATGGACCTTGGTTTTATTACCATGCATCAATTATGTATATCAGATTCTTGCATTGTATCGCAGAAGAATATACAAATATTATCTCAATAACGTTGAAATGAAATGTATTGTAATCCCTCAGAACTTTTACTAAGCATAAAATTTCTTTGCTTTTTTGAAGATCCACTGTATATTACAGAAGATTTTTTAAAAAGTCCTTGATCTATCAGTTAAGAAAGTATGGATCATAGAAAACACTACTTGAAATGTATCAGCAACAGGTTTTTTTTTTTTTTTTTTTGTCTTTTTGAGACAGGGTCTCCCTATGCAGTTCAGGCTGGCCTTGAGCTCACTCTTGTAGCCCAGGCTGGTCTGGAACTCGCACCAATCCTCCTGCCTCAGCTTCCCGAGTGCTGGGATTACAGCCATGCGCCACCACGCCCAGCTCAGCAACAGGTATTGACCATTCATTGTATACATAGTTGTTAAACAGTTTCCATTACACGTTGAAGTTGAAAAAGAACCTCACTGATTCCAAATGTAAGCAATGTATTTCCTATAAGGCTTCAGACAATTTGATCATAAGGATTTATGTTCTTCTAAAATATTATCCATATAAAATTATGTAAATATTTTAAAAGACAAGAAATTATAATTACTCTCAAGAATTCATTTCAAGCATAATTATTCTCAAGAACTGAGTATATATTAATGGCCAAAAAATGCTGGTATGCTAACATTTATAAATAAATTGATGGATGTTGTATTTGATGAGAATATTTGGTATTAACTTCAAAAGTATATAATTATAACCCCAGTTTATCTAAGAGTATAGATTTAACCATACATTATGCAAATCAAAAAGAAATCATATTCAGTGTTTATGTAATTGTACAATATTTCCTCTAAAATTATGTATAACATCTATAATTAAATAAATGCTCCCTTCAATTACTGCAAAGTCTCATAATCCTTCTGCTTCTGTAAATAAAGATCTATTGCAGCATTCAAGCGAGTGTTAGCTCCTCACGGTTGTCACAGATTTGCTCTTGTCTCTTAGGAGGAAGAAACAGACAGCTCTGTGAAGGTGAGCTGTCACTTAAATACACTCATTTTCACCAATTAGTGCTAATACCATTTTGTTCATCCAAATTACAATTAGACTAATTGTCTTTTTAAATTTATGTGCCCTGCCTTTAATGGTAAACTATTTCAGACAGCTCCAAGTATAAAGTGAATTCCTAGTTATTTTTATAATCGAAGCACCCAGCTTCCATTTGCTCATACATTCCCTATGTCAAAGAATCAGCTACATCTGGATCTAGTTTCACACTATTTGATGTAACTATTTTCAAAAGAAAAGGCAGCTCAATAAAATAATTAATCAATTTAAAGTCCAAACTTATTATAAACAGCTGACGTGCAAGCATAGGACTGTTAAGGACTCTCATTTCTGCTCATTTTATTCCTCTTAGTATCACTTTGTTTGAAAATATATTCTTCTCCTCTTTATTATTTTTTAACATTCCAGCCAAATCAGCTTTACTGATTTTACACTAAAACATCATGTTTCAGTACATTTGATATCTATTACCTCTAAATGTCTAACATCTGTGCTGTACACATTAGCCGTGCCTCCTTGGGGGCCTGTCATCTTTCAGTGGCTACTTCCTCCTTTCCTAGACTATGGTGGTATCACTCTACTTTTATGGATCATCATTATTTAATGGAGCTGTTTTTTTTTTTTTTTCCCCCCTCGCTTGCTGTGACCAAGACAGAACAAGAGAGTATGAGAGGTGGTGTGGACGTCAGAATCCATCAATGCTTTCCACTTCTTTTGTTTTAGGGTTCAGGTATGACAATAGAGTTACCATCCACAGCTCAGAAGAGAGAACCAGGAAGACATCTCAAATAGTATTCCGTTCAGGCTCACATATAAGTAAATGTTTGCATTTGAGTTAAATTTCATGTTACTGTTGTTTTTCTACATGGACTGCGTGAGGTCATTCGTTGTTCTTCAACCCTCTACTAAGCGCACTGTGCTTGAATAACATTTTATTTCTCTTTCTTCAGTCCTCTGCGGTCTATGGACGTGGTCGACATCATTTATGGATGCAGCGTCAACAGGCTGGCTACCTTCCAATGACCTGTGTTTTGCTTTTTTGCTCTTTTTCTCCGTGCAAAATTTTGTAAGCAATAAAACTATCTGTTTTTCTTCTGGCTCTCCTTTGTGCCCTGCGCTATGTGTCTCAGTAATCATTAAACTGTCCTTGCTTGTGTAGTCACCTGCCACTCCTGAAAGAAAAAGACAAAACACATAGCCTATATTGTCTGTGCCCTTAAAATCCTTTGAACTCGAAATTGTTCACTAACAGTGCACGGTCATGGATCTAGAGAACTTTCTGAGTCCAAAACTCATTCTCCTTACTCCTTTTTACTGCAGAGCTCTGAACTCTGTCTCTTGAAGAAAATCAAGTACTTATTTTTCTTCAGCATCAGGTACTTTTGGGGGTAGTCAGAGGACTATCGTTCATTTCCTTAAGCTAATATTCCCACATCAGCTCGGAGACTGTAACCTCAGAAATAGTTCCAGCCAGGAAGAAGCATAGGAGAGGCTGTGAGGGACTCCAGTATCCTGGAAGGTATCGTCTGCTGTACATGATAGTTCCATTCACCTAGAGCACTGGCATAACACATTTTAATGATTGTTTTTCCCTTCCCTTCCCTTCCCTTCCCTTCCCTTCCCTTCCCTTCCCTTTTATTTTTCCAGCATCAAGTTCATTTATCATTATAAGACCTTGTAAGGTGGATTATCCTGTACACAGACTAAAAATCAGATTAGAGAGAGATCCAAGATTCCCAGCAGTGAGGAAGCAGAGCATTATCACTTCTAACGTGCATCCATTTTCTAACATTGCCCCAAAATAGGCAAAGGAACAAACCAACATAAAATCTGATTAGTAGTTTCACATTATAGTGCTATTCATTATTAATCTAGTTTTAGAAAGTCTTTGGAGTTCTGGGGTCTTTCTAAGCTTGCAATACTTGTTACTATTCATACATTTATAAAATGAAGGCTTAACCCCAAATTTTTCCTTATATCTAAGTGGATGTAATGGGAGTATTGCTATAATATGTACATATTCATTTATTTTTTTTATTTTTTTATTTTTTTGAGACAGGGTCTCACTATGCAGTTCAGGCTGGCCCTAAACTCACTTTTGTAGCCCAGGCTGGTCTTGAACTCGCACTGATCCTCCTGCCTCAGCCTCCCAAGTGCTGAGATTACAGGCGTGCACCACCACGCCCGGCTACATATTCATTTAAATACAATTATGATTTGTACTTTATCTTTTTTGATTTGTACTTTAGATAAATTGTATCTCCAACATTGTAATATTTAAAAGCCATCTATAGAAAACAAAGTTAAGAAAAAAGAAGAAAGAAAATGAAGTTAAGGCCAATTCAATAATCTATGATGTTCTAAGAAAATCACTGTTTTATTCTGTTATTAAGAAACATTCTTAAAAATGTATTATATGAATCTGTATTAAAAACTAATAGAAGGATCTGGATATACTTGAGCAAAAATTTAGCAATAAATATTAGATAGGTTATGCAAATTGAGGGCCTCTTTCTTGATGAAGCAGAAAAGTTTTGGATTTTGACTATTTCAGTGCTTAAATATTTACAAATATAATAATATGATTTAATATGCAACAATACATCTTAAGATATATTATTATATATTATTCACCCCTAAACTGAAGTTTGTTAGTCTTTAATTTACACATACAGTCCAAAGATGATTTTATATAAGATTTTTAGTACCTCTGCAAACTATCACATGAGGTGAGGTGTGAAACTTTCCTCTTGGGGCATGTTATAGCATACATGTAGGTGACCCCGATAAAGGCTTCATACACTTTAAGTGGAAATTAAAGGAGGTGACTGGGTCATGAGTGTGTGACACTCATCACTGGTTCCATCCACTGATGATGTAGTGCTCCTCTGTGATGGCTCGCTGCTTCTTGCCTCTGGCCTGCCACCCTGCTTTGGACTCAACAGACTATAGATCAACATCTCTACAAACTGGACCAAAATAACCTTTTTGTCTTGTAAGTTGTGAGTGTTGGGTATTGTGTCTCACTGACAAGAAAGCAATTAAGATAGGGTATCATGTTGGACCTCCACAAGATAAAAGGTTTGGAAGATTTCAGATTTTCATGTCAGGAATATTTTGTCTGTACTCCCAAACACTAAGAAAGATTTTAACATATACACCAACTTGTAATTTTCATCTTTGTTCTTTATGATAATAACTGCATGTTCATAAAATATCTCTTGTAAGTGAGGAGACAGATCTGAACCAACCTAAGAGGAAACCATTAATTTCAGTAGCTCTGGAATTGAATACACTGAATAGACTATTTTTTGAAACACAGGTCATTTCCATGTTTGGTGTTTATGTTTTGTTTCATCTTTATCTATTTTCCCTGTCTCAAGAGAAGAAAAAAATCCTGAAATGAAGTGATAGTTCTTGAGCAGAAACACTGAGTAGTGTTTCTCCCTGGATGGCTCACAGAAAGGACTCATCTGGAAAACTCCATCTGTAAAGTGAAATTTCAGATTACTGGTTCTTCACCCCAAATCTTCTGAGGACCAGTGAAAACCAATGTATAGCCATGTGTGAGCAATGAGACGGCAAGGTGATGTAATGGAAGAACCAAATTGAGAATTAGAAACTAAATATAGCTGAGAAATTGAGACTACACTGTTAGCCTCTTGGCTATCCTCCAGTACTGGAGTCCTCTTATGAAAACATATTTTATTTAGTAAATCATTTATCATATTTTTACCCTAATCACTTCAAATCTTCCAGGCATCTCATGGTCTCTGAAATATAAAATAATATTTCATATGTATATCAAGACATTTTCCAAGACACAAGTTAAAGCATTAAACTCAATTTGCATTCTTACTGAAGACCAGATGATGGAGTTCTTGCTATGTACCAAATGATGGTTTTCTTAAAACATTCAGCAACTCTTTAAAGCAGTTCAACATAATCTTTTTATTAATGAAAGATCAAATTTATGTAAAGTCTCACAGCAAGTTGGTTGTACTCTTTCCCTCTGCCCAATCTTGTGGTACATGGAAAGCTTTCAATGTATTTTTTGCTTTTGTTTTAATTTATTTTGGGGGAAGGGGAAGCTCAGCCCACCCTAGGGGCAGTGCTGGTGCAGCATGTGGTACCAGGGATTGAACCATGGTCTCTGTGCTTGCCTAAGCGTGCCAAAGCATGTTCTTTGGACCACTGAGCTATCTTGCTGACCCCAAAACTATTTATTTATCTATTTATCTATCTATCTATTTATTTATTTATTTATTTAGTACAGGGTTTCACTATGCAGCTTAGACTTGTAGTGATCCTCCTGCCTCAGCTTCCCCAGTGCTGGGATTACAGGTGGTCACTACCACATCTGGTTTCATTGGCTGACAAAGCGCTCCTAGGGGTTCCAAGGCAGCATGGCATATGGTACCAGAGATTTAAGTCAGGTACTTGTATTTTCTAGGGAGGTGCTTAGACCACTGAGCTTTCTTCCCAGCTCCTCAATTTATTTTTCAAGGGGAATGGAAGTGCTAAGCCTTGGAAACCTGTGGCATGTATAGGACCTGGACGGCCAGGCTGTGTGGCCATTTTCTGAGGTGGGGTTGAAGAGCAGGCGCAGACAAAGAGATTTATCAGCCAGAAATGTTGGCCAGAATTAAGAGTATATGTTACTGTGTATTCTTTTTGGAAGGAGAAATTACCTGAAGGCAAGATTTAAGCTACTCAGTAATAGTAAGAACTTTTGCTCAATGGGTTAGTAAATATCGTTTAAAAAATCTAGAGTATCTATTTTCCTATGCACAGAAAATACCCCAAATGGCATAGCAAGTCTAAAGAAATAATTAGAAACATAGAAAAAAAATATTGTATTAATTACATTTTCAAAAGTTATCATAATTCTAGCAGGACATGTATCTTAACAATACCTTGAATGTGAGAAAGAATATATAATGGCATTGGAAAAGTTTATAACAGAACTCTATCTTCTGGTGACATTTTTGGATGCGCCTTGAATCAAAGCTCTGTTTCAAAGGTGTAGCAAATGGGCACAATGCGGTAGAGACTTGCGCTAGACCATGGCATTGACATTTTTAACAAGGCTGACTTTGGGCACGTGTGGCCTCCATTCAGCTTTCTTATGCAATCTCATGCTTTCCAACTATAGCGTTGCCTGTTCCCACATACTAAATACCCAACAGCAGCTTCTCTGCTAAAGTGAAATATTGAACTATATGCTAGATTCATATAGCTCCCTCTCAAAATATTTGACCAGTGAAATGGGATTAAAATTGTGTGGACAAATGTGGGTTTTAATGATTTTACCTATTGGGAACTATTCATCTGTGTGTTGTCTTTATCATTTGATATGTTGTTTGTGGAAGGAGAATATGAGTAGTGGCCAAAATCTACATTATGTCATTTGCCCCGTTCCATAAACACATTACACATACCGTACAGACATAAAGCTGTGAGCTGTGGTTAATTATATTTAATGCATATATATATATATATTAATTTTAAAAGGATAAATTATAAAGTTAGATTTTAGTTGTACTCTTGGAAATACCACATCATTACAGTGTATCAGAATAATTTAATAGCTTTATGTTTTTAGATGAATAAAATTCATTTGAAATATTGTATACAAAACTAATTTTTGAGAAAATTTCCACTAACTACATCAGATTGTGAGAAATCTTGGCAAAAGTGTGAGTCTATATTAGAAATGGATGTGATCTAGTTGTTGCCAAAGCACTTTCATTTCAAATCCTGCATTACAAACTGTTGCCAAATACATTCATTTAACTAATAAAGCTAAACAATGAAGCATAGCATTAGCTCTGGCAGCAAATATTTTAGGTTAAAATTTAAGCGTAAAAGACATGTTTTTCTTAAGGAAAGTTTTAAAAGCCCATAATGTTGGACATATGGGCTACTATTATTCTACTATTTATTCAAATTCTACTTAACTGTGCAGACACTTCAGCTTGCCCAGCGAATGCCTATTTTTCTCTTTCACGTGATTTCCACTGAAGCGTCATATAGCAGCCAGCAGAACAGCATCTCCTAGTCTGTCTTGCTGATGGCCATGGTAATGATAATTCTAGCCAATGGCATGGAAGTAGATGTATCAGGTGGGAACTCCCAGAGAGGGACTCATCCCACTGATATGTAGATTCTCTTGCTTCCACTTTTCCACATATTTAATAGCTTGTGATGGTGTGGAGATGACCAGACACAGGAACCGAAAGGAGCACCGTGGAATTTATAGTATTTATAAGCCATACTCCATAGAAATGCCTGCTATGGGGTTTTTATATTTTAACATTATATATTGTCCCTATTATTTTAAGAAATTTCAATACTATAAAGTGGCATTTGCCACGAGGGTGTGTAGAACACTTTTGCTTAAAGAAAATAAATATCTCAGTGATCATCAAGTTCACATATTCCATTTTACAACTAAAAGAATTCTGTAAGGATTTCAGTCTTAATATGGAACTTGCTAAGTATAGTATCTAATTTCTCTTATTTGCTTATGATTTAGCTACCAAACCCAGAAGTTTCAAGATGTATCAAAATTATGTTCTCGGGCAGGTGAGATGTCTCAGTGATGTAAAGCACTTGCTTAGATAAACTAAGACAGGCACAGGGGACTGAGGTTCAATCCCCAGCACCACATGACATGCCAGCCTGACCCCCAGGGAGGGCTGAGCTAGTAAAAAACAATTTTGCTCTTGCTTGATTTAAATATACTTCAAATCAGTGTCTTCTCAGAGAAATCATTGGATACCACAAATTGGACATAGTGGCCTTTATTCTGCGGGTCCCCATAAATATTGTATATTGTATGACTAGTCTTTAAAATTATAGTAGGTATGAAAGAAAATCATCATACTAAATGAATTTTGACGAGATCCCCTCTGTAACATTAGTTAGGAGTTTTGCTTTTTGTCTTTTTTTGCTGAAAATGTGTGCTAAGTTCCCTTCTCAACCCACATTTATAAGTATGTGTGCCTCATGCATCATGGACGTTCATTATCGAAGGTCTATTCATTTACAAAAGGAACTATGGTGAATCATTTTCCTTGTCAAATTTAAATGTACTGTGTTGACTGGGCAAGGGGAAGGTGTGTTTATGATTACTAAACAGAGAAGCATTAGACTCAGAAAGTTTTTATTTATGTCTCCTATAATGGATCAGGTAAAATCATTGTTTTGCTCTTTTGTCTAATTTTCCTACAACTTGGTTAGAACTGAGCTAATTTTGCATTTGTGTGAGACTATAAATGTTAAATTGAACTGAATCCACAAAACTTGAGTATTGACAACATGTAGGAATGGTTATGAATGAGATCCCAGTGTATAACATCCTTTCTCAAATGTGTACTTTGGGCTGAATGCAGTGTTTTGCCCATGCCAGCCAAGAGCTGTACTTCTGAACTGCATCCCACAGTAGCTCTATATTTACATCTTTATAACAAACTGAACAATCCACTGTATTATTGCTTTCATTGTTCTCACATAGGCATCCTCCAGCCATCTTTATATCTATTCTTGATGCTGCTATACATTAAATAGTGAGAGATGTAAGATGAAGGTGGTTAGGACTATGGTTTTTTTGGGGGGGGTATTATGGTGGGCTCAGCCTGTCCTGCAGGTGGGGCTGGCACAGCATGTGGTACCAGGAATCAAACTGCAGTCCCTGTGGTTGCCTAAGCTTTCCTACGCAGGCACTTTAGACTGCTGAACAATCTCAGAAGTCCCTAGGACCACATTTTGATTGAAGGGTAAGAGAGGATTTAGAATCATCTGAGAGCTTAAATAAAATACAGCTGATGGACTATTAATGAAGCAAAAACTTAGTATCTAATGAGAATTATAATGCTAAATATTTATTTATTTATCTATCTATCTATTATTTATCTATTTATCTATTTATTTATCTATCTATCTATCTATCTATCTATCTATCTATTTATTTATTTATTTATTTATTTATTTATTTATTTATTGGCTACTTCAGCTTTTAAGGGCAGGTCTGATGAAGCTTCTTTAGCTGGGAAGTGAACAGTGGCCCTATGCTCTTGACTGCATTTGCCCAAGTGGTACTTTTAAATAACTGAGTTATCCAGCAAGGCCATTTTTTATGACAAAAGGTCTTAATTTAGATGTTGTTTCTTTTCTCTTAAAGATTTTGAAACAATGCTTTATTATTAGGCTTATTTTATCCATAATAATTGCACCCAGTGGAGGTACACAGTTGAAAAATCTTTTCACATACATATCCACTTATGTAAATACCAATTCGATTACTATTTAAAATATTTCCACTACTTCAGGTTTCTTATCTCTATTAGATATTGATACTTTTTCATCAGTTGATTCCAGAAACTATCTTGTTCAGTTTTTTTGTTTTTTTGTTTTTGTTTTTAACGGATTTAGTACAGGGTGTACAGGGTCTACAGGGTGTCACTACACAGGTCAGACTTGCAGTGATCTTTCTGCTTTTCGGTCTCCCAAGCACCGGGATTACAGGCTTGCACCACCACACCTGGTCTCATTGCCATCTCAGTGTGTCCTGGGGGCAGAGCCAGCACCGTAGGATTGATCCCCCACCCCGTGCATCTCCTAAGCAGGCGCTCGAATCCACTGAGCTATCTGACTGCCCTGCCTTATGCAGTTTTGCTGCAATAACTCTCCCAATTTTCTGGGAAAGTTCACTTGTATTTCTTCATTTCTACCTGTTACTTCAATAGGCTTCTCTGTGAGGAAAGTGCACCAGATTTGTCCCGTGCTGTTTCCTTGTCATTCATGGCTGAGGGATGACTGTTGCCATTGCCCCAGGTTGGCTCCACCCCATGGCTCACTGATGCGTGGCTCAGCCTTAGCACACAGCTCAGTACAGCTCTGAAGGACTGATCACCCAGTGTCGGAGCTTCCCCTGAGAGCCCTCTACCGAGGGTCCATCTGGTCTTGCTTCTCCTCTTGTCTGCTTTTGTTTCTTTTGCAGAGGATTGAGCCTCCCCCCAATACTCACTAATAACGCTACTTCTCCTTACACAGCCAAAACTGTGACACAGGACATGTGAATACTCGTGCTCTCGTTCAGGGAACAGCTTTTCACATGCTTTTCTATGCTGCTCATTTGGCAATCATCTCATTTTTAATAAGGTGATTAGGTGAAGCCAATTTCCTTCTCCAAAACGAGTTCCCTCTTCTTGGTTTTGGCAGAGACATCAATTGCAGTCTGGTTCCTAACTTCTCAGTCTCCTCTTCCTGTCACTGGTATGATGTGAGTCCTACTGTAAGCTTATAGGCTTAGCCTCCCACTTACCATAGTTGAATCTGACTCTGCAGTGGAAAACTCTTGTTTGATTTATTAAGTTAGGTTTTCCTAGAGAACATCTTGAGATAAAGATTTGTATTTGGGTACTTTATTAATGGAAGTATTCCCAGAAAGAATGGAAAGAAAAAAGCAGGGCAGGGAAAAGGAGGAAGCCAGGCAAGGGTAAGATCCAGGCAAAATCTGTCCTGTTTTCTAGCTGATCATGGGTCCAGGCTTCACAGTCTATACTCAATAATAGGATTGATGGGTAATAACTCCCCGTGGCTATGCACGGAACTGACTGGAAATTTCCAGTTACTCTGGCTCTCTGACCCTGAAGATCAAAGCTCATCTAGTATCATGAGGTTTCCCATGGAAACACACACACACACATTAGGAAATAAAACACAAGGGGTTAGTGAAGGGACACTCAGAAGCCACAGTAAGGGTCTAAGTGGCAGAAGCAATGGTGTCGTCTGTTGCTCAGTTCTACCCCATCACTCAAGTGAATCTAGTCTTGGTACTTGTATCCAATTTTGATACTAAGTGCTCACACGAGACTTGAAAACTGGCTTAATAGGTGGCTTGACTCTACCATAGAATAGGTAGAGGAGGCTATTTAATTTTGTACTGGGCTCTATTCTAATGAGACTCCTTGATCACAAAGCAAAAAATGTCTCCAGGAGGAAATCTTGGTGATGTAAT
>PVJA010042779.1:0-17117 GCA_004027025.1 Myocastor coypus | reverse complement strand
TGTCTCTCTTTATATTACATTCAGGCTCTCCGCCTTAGCTCCCACCCTAGGCTACACCCATAATCCCAGAAGTACTTCCACCCATAATCCCATCAGTACTAAAACCCATAATCCCAGGGATCATGGATCAAGTCTCAAACTCTAGAAGTCCCTGCCCAATGACTCCATGAGGCTTTGGGGGGACAACTAGACATAAACCGTAACATTATCTATCTATTCATTCATTAAAATTTTATTTTAAAGACAAAAAAAGAAAATAAAACATTTAGAAACAGGATACAGGAAAATAACAACGGTTAATACATTACATATTATCTTCAAAGTAGTTGCTCAGAGTACAAGATACATGCATGAAAAATTGTCCAAACAAAATCAGTACAAACGTTTTTTTCCAATGGATTGAGAGAAACTACTGTAATAGCTACTTTAAGTATATATGTATATATGTGTATATGTATGTATGTGTATCTATTTTGCCTTTCTGTTTTCCTTTCTCCTTGCCTATTCCCTGGATTTTTTTTTTTTTTTGACAGTTTTTGCCATTTCACCATTTCACATTATCTGTTCATTTCAGTACTTGCTTTGTTTAAATTATTTTTTTAAAAAAATTTAGTTGTTTAGAACATGAGTAGTACATAATGTTATGTTAGTTGTGTGCAATTAATCCATGTGCATAGCATGTCTTAATTTCTTTTATCATCCCCTTTCTGTTCCCTCTTTACCCTTTCTCTCATCTCTTGATCCCTTTCCACTTTTGGGGTGCCAATTTGCAGTACATAATGCTTGCATTCTCTGTGCAGAGCTGGTGCATATACTCACATGTTACAATTCCTATTTTCAACCTTATATCTTCCTTCCCACTCCTGTCCCTCCGTTTCTTGATCCTCTTCCCCTTTGAGAATGATCTGTCTAATTCCAAGTATCTTTCATTGCTATCTTTAGTTTACTCTGGCTCCCTCATGTAAGACAAGCCAGATGATATTTTAGACTCTATGTTTTATTTATTTTACTTCATTCAGTTTTGTTTTATGAACTAGAGAGCAACCCAAAGGATCCAAAAATGGATTTACTTTTGTCTGAATTGTGTGTTCATAGTTACGCTCTTTGGCATGTGTGATAATATGTCTATGATGTTCTATAATCAGAAAAAAAAAACAGGTAGAAACAAAACTACTTGACCAAAGTTGTTTATTACTCTCCAAAATTATTAAACTAAATATTACTTTTCTTATGAGTACAAATAAATATATAACCAGAGAAAACTTAATAAGGAAAATTAAGTACCCCAAAATATGCCACAACATTTTTAGCATAATGATACTGTGAACATTTGCACATAATTGAATTCCTAGTAATTTTTACTTCTCTGGCAAAATTGTTTTGCAACCAGATGATTTAAGACTGCAGGATCATTCATTTCTGTAATTAATTTTGGAGAAATATAACTACTCAATCAATACTGCCTATAACTATTTTTCTTCTAAGCTAAATTATACTTTACACATGCAAAAAGTTATGTGGCCAACTTTTAACACTTGAAAGTCTTCCACGAGTTATTTTGAGGTGACAAAAGGATTTTTCAAATGCTGTCAAATGAAATATGTATATCCAACTGTTACTAGGATGACCAAATGTATTCCTGTATGTAAGACATGGTTTTTAATCATTTAATTTTTTTATTTTATCTAGCAGGACTTTAATGAAAAGGAGTGATTTTATATTAAACAAAATATTTTGTTAGTATGTGCTTGTAGTACCTGCAGCTTCCAATCACCTGGAGGAGTGGCTACATATACTATACACAATGCCTCTTATCGCTTTGTTTAGACATCTCTTTTCTTTCCTGTCTTGCTGTGCTCTAACTCTCTATTCCCTGCTTTCACCCACGAGCTAAGAAGAGTAATATCCATAAGGGGATCATTCTAATGAATTGGGCATGCAACACTTTAGCTCTTGCTGCTGATTCAGTGGAAATGTCACCAGCCAATTAAATCCCTGTCTTACCAAGCTCCAGAACATTAAAAGTAGTCATACACAAACATCCTTCTCTCTTGCCTACAATGTATTGGAAGATAATGACATTTTGATGAATTTTTCAGTAAAGACCCTATATCACCTTCAAAGCATTTTTAAAGGAATTAAGCATTACATGCATGTTAAGTGAATAACAAGAAGCTATGCAATAAGTATACTTTTTGAAATACATATGTATGCACTTATAATTTCTATAACTGTATATAACTTCATGCTAATTGGACCTTTGATATATTACTACAGGATTTATTTTTGTTATTCATTTATGTGTTTTTATTGTAAGAATTCTAAATTGCATTATGTTACCAAGATTAGTGAGTCACTCTTGTAACTTTCCAGTTTTGATAAGCTAAGTTGACGTAGAGATGTGATACAGAAAATATCCCATCTTCCAAGCCATCCTTGATAATTAAAATCAGATAAGTCTGGCAGGAAAGTAGCCTTTATAGTTTGAGCTTTGTCTCTTCCAAAATTCTGTTAAAGTTCTTACCTCTCATATAATGCATCAGTATTGTGCTCTTATTTAGAAAGAGTATTTTTCATCTCGTTAAAATGAAATCATAAGAATAACAATGATACAATTGAATGTTCTCCTTGTCAAAAACACATGTTTACTTATAGACACACCTATTTAGAAGGCAGACAATATAGATATGCTGGGTGCACACCATACAAAAATAGAGGCAGATATGCAGCATTTAGAGCCATCAACAGAAGGCAGATAGCATCAAAGAACAGACTCTGGAAGTTATATAATTCTTCTGATGTCGTGATTAGGGACTAGGAGACACTCATAACTGTGACATAATGCAATACACATTTTGCTAAGTTATTCAGTTTAGATACTTTGTTACAGTAGCCATAGGAATCTGATAGCATGAAAGATTGTGTTTTATTGGTGATGTTGGTTTAGAAGCAGAATTGTAGCTGCAAATGTGTCTGTAAAGTGGAATGTCTACAAATTGTTAACCTCTGTAAAGACTACTATACAATTTCTGCAAGACAACTTCCATAATATATTCCAGAAAGAGGTATGGAAGGAACTAGAGTGATCTATTTCATAGTGTCCTCATAAGCATTTCAAATAAAATTATCAGCAAATCAAACTTGAAATAGCCAACTTTTATATATATTTATAATTCCATCATAAATTTATTATCAATTTTTGTAATTATTTTTAACTACAGAATAATATCATTGATTCATTGACACAATTTATAAAGAAATCAGGATTAGATGTGTGTCAAAATGTGTATTTATTGATACTTTCTTAAAATGTTACATTGTAGATATAATTATTAGTGTACTCTTATGCTAGACAGACACATAGATGAGAATGTTTATTTATTTATTTATTTTTGCTACCAGAGATTTAACTCAGGACCCTATACTTTCCAGGCAGGCATTTATTCTGCTGAGCTATCTCTCCAGCCCTAGACCTTTTAAAGATAGGACTGCAACACAATGAAACATTCAACTCTATAAATATCAATATAAATGCACAAAAATTTAACATTAAACTAATATACCTCAAAAGTCAAAATAGAAATATATTAGCCACATATAGTAAAAAAAGTAAAATAAAAATACAGAAGTATTAATTGTGGAAAATAGCAATTGAATTTTTTTTTTTTTTTTTTTTTTTTTACACAAAAATCGAACTATAAACAACATTGCAGCAGGCCAATCCTATGACATTTTATGGCATGCTTACATTTTCATTTTGACATAACATAAGCCTTTTAACTAATGTTCTTTATCTAATACATAAGAATTTTTCACCTAATTATCCTGCAGTGTAATATACATCGCAAGGGTTTCCCCCCTTATTATATATATATATATATATATATATATATATATATATATGTGCTAGGAATTTGAAAGGAAGTCATATCAAAATAAGCAATTTTTGTTTAACATTTTAGAAAACCTCTACACTTGTACTCGTGGGTACCCTTAAGAAACTGTGAGATTAACAACAATGAGTTACCATACAAATGTACAAGCTTTTGTTTCTAAGTTTACTAAAACTATTTTTAGTAAACTTAGTTTACTAAACTAAGTCTCATGTTTAGTTTAATACTAAAACCTTTTTTAAGAGAAACCCAGTTGTAATTTTTCTGAAAGATTTTCATCTTTGAAGCAATCACCAATTTACTAAGGGTGTCTCCTAAGAGACTATTGATATTATTGGGAATTCCTTATTAATGAACAAAACTATGCCCACACCTCATATTTATCAATAGGACTCCTCTCTGAATCAATTTCTCCCCACTCTAAGGAATTTTACTTAATTAATTTAGACTACTTGATAAACTGTATAAACCAATTTTGCTACTACTTAGACAAGATGATAGCTCAAGAAAAAGTGTGCTATTAAGTCTATACTCCAAATTGTAGTATGCATAAATGACAAATAAGGGAACAGCTGTTCACAGAATGACCAACACATAGACAAACACATAGTACACACAAACAACCATCTTTACAAAATTAGCACTGCACACAACTATATTTGAATCAAGACTTCATTAGTATGTTAGAGCAAATTGGAAATAATATTCTGTTTATATGAAAGAGAAATTCCTAAGAAATTATGTGATATTTGTGTAGGGGATGTGTATCTAACACTAGCACATAATATAAAGTTGTTGTAATTATGATACTATAGTAGTACAGTTAGGACAAATATATGTTTACCAAAGAAATTTAATATAAAGTCAGAAAAAATTTCAAAGTTATGAAGTTTATGACAAGTAGCATGGGACTTAAATGTGGAAAAAGAGGTAGCATTCTCTATTGGAAGTAGAAAGGGTTACTCATGAAAAGAAGATATGTGCGTTTACTTCAATTTAGAAAAAAAGATAAATTTAACTTACAAAACAGAAAAGAAAAATGACTCATTAAAAGAAAAATCAAACATTGTATAAATAAAAGCTCGAAACCTTTCAAGACATCAATATGCAGTAAACATAACAACCACTGATGATTTCCTATCATTTTGCTTTGAAACTGTTTCATATTTAATGGTTATTTTAGTTTTATTCTCTTTAAAATTTTAAAAAAGTTTTAAATAATAATATTTAAAAAAAAGAAAGTCCCTGCAAAGCCTCTTCCTTATTTCTCTGGTCTCTTTCTTCCTATATTTCTTATGTTACATTTTTACCTCTACATCTTTGTATTATAGAACTGGAGTTTCTACAAGGAACATATTTTGCTACTTTCCACCTGAGAAAACTGCAATTATGCTCAGAAAAATATAAAGCATATTTGGACACATAATATTTATTTAAAGTTAGCTACTGCACATTTTTCTTAATGGAAAAATGACAATATGTGTCAAAGAATATTGAAGTTCAAGTATAAAAGTAGTGAATATAACTTATAATTTAGAGTCTTTTGAGAAGAAAGAAATGCAAAACAATAAAAAAAAACTCTGAAATTTCTATAGAAAAACCCAGATAGAATAATTTCAAGTTCATCAAATAAACTTTTAAAATATCAGAATTTCATTAATAATCATTGGGGATTTTATTTTATTTTTATTTATTTATTGTTTCAGAACTTTTGTTTGTTTATTTATTTTTATTTATGGCTGGCTCAGCCTGCCCTGAGGGCAGGGCTGGCACAGCATGTAGTGCCGGGATCAAACCACCGTCCCTGCATCTGCCCAAGCTTTCCTAAGCAGGCGCTTTAGACTACTGAGCCATCCTGCCGGGCCCTATGGGGATTTTACAGAAACAAGAAATACTTTGTTTCATTTGATAAAGGTATTCTTTGATTCATATCCAAATCACTTCCAAGAATTTTCTAAATAATACTCTTTCGGCAAACATTCTTTACCAAATGGACTGGAAAAGTCAACTGTTCTTCATATGCAAAGAGTACCTTTTCTCAAAGAACATAGGAGTTTTATTAATAAACACAAGAAAATGCTCAAAGGTAATTCATGTTGATAAAATTGTCTTGAATCTCATATTTGAACATAGCATTTTAAATAATTACACAATTTAGTTACACTGAGTACATTAGTCTTTCCAGTTTCTCCAAAAGTTTCTTACAGCCTATTTTGTTTCTGTAATAACATATTTCAAGGAGGAGTTTTATTTGGATTTTAATGTCTCCCATAAACTTATGTTCTAAAAGGTCAATAAGCAAACTGTGACACTCTTAGGAGGTGAAGGAGAGGTGAAACCTAGTATCAGAAGATAGGTCATTGAAAGAATGCATTTGAAGGGGATATAGAGTCATTTTTTTAAATGTTTTTGGCTAACAAGACTATAAACTGATTTCTTTCACAACATGTGCCCAACATGATTTGCTGTACTGCACAAATCCAAATTGAAGGTGCCAATTCCATGCACTATAACCTGTAAAACCAGGAGCCAAAATAAATCTATTCTGTGTACAGATGCTTATCTCAGGCATTTTGTTACAGTGATGGAAAAATTATTAGTACACATTAATTTTATAAAGAAAAATGTTTAGTTAGCTCCTAATTTTGGGGATGTAAAGTCCAAGATTAGTGGTCCTGTTTCATAAGTATGTCATGTTGGTCAAACTAGTAGGAGTACAGGGCAGAGCAAGAGATCACACCACATGCTCCAGACAGAAAGCAGGGAGAGTGGAACCCACTGTGCTTACAGAAGATTGCTTCTGATTCATCATTGCCTCTGATTCATTCTTGCTTGGCCCTACCTCTTAAATCTTTAATTACAGTGATGCCAGACTTTCAACATGTAGAACTTTCAAAGAAAACACAAACCGCATCCAAACTGTATTTAGGGGCTGTTACTCTAAGTAGTTTCAGCCCAGCGCCAAACTAGCTCTAGGAATTCAGTTTAGAAAGGCCAGATAGGTCATTAACACTTGTCATCTTCTCTAGATTCATGTAACAGCAGTTCCATTCCTATTTAGAATAGCCTAGAGGAAGTAGGTTCCTTTGAACCACCTGCCTCCCTCTTACAGGAGAGAAAATTTCCAGGCAGAGCATACTGATAATTCTAGGCCCCTCATTGCCCCCGTGTTAGCTTAAATCTTGTCACATTTCATAACGCGAGAAGCCAGGAAGACCAACACGCCACAATGTTCTTCCAGCACACACCTGTAGAACAAACATTTTATTGTGAGAGAAGAAAACCAGTTTCCATGAAAAAGTCCGATGCAACAACAATGAAATTCTGTTTGGGGTACAGTAGCCTCTTAAGATGAGGAGCTCCACATCCCTTCTAAAAGAACTGATTTATTTGCATCAGAATGTGAACAATTGCCGGGCGTGGTGGCTCACGCCTGTAATCCCAGCACTTGGGAGTCTGAGGCAGGAGGATTGGTGCGAGTTCGAGACCAGCCTGGGCTACAAAAGTGAGCTTAAGGCCAGCCTCAACTGCATAGCGAGACCCTGTCTCAAAAAGCAAAAAAAAAAAAAAAAAAAAAAAAAAAAAAAAAAAAAAAAAAAAAAAAAAAAAAAAAAAAAAAAAAAAAAAAAAAAAAAAAAGCATGAGAACAAATTAGTTGTTGTAGTTTTTGCAAAGAAAATCAGAAAGATGCCTGTATTTACATGACCCTAGTTGGAGTGCAAAATGATGAAGAGATTTTAGTAGAGAAAAAGGAGAAAGACAACCCAAAATAACTCTAATTGGATTAAGGGAATGATGGAGATTAGAAAGTATGCACACATAAACTCAGATGAAACTGCTAGAAAATAATTGGAGCCTGTTTGAAAACATCCCCAAGATGCATGGACATTCATCAACAAAGGATTAAACCTTCACTGACATAAGGATCTTAAACTCTGTACAATATCATCAAAATTTGGAAGGCAATGATAAAGAGGAAATCCTTGTAGAAGCAAGAAAACATGACACATTGTATAAAAACGAGCTCCCAGTAGATGAGCAGTGACCTTTCTCCAGAAGGGTTGAAATCAGAAGGCAATTGAGTAAGATATCCAATATACCAGAAGTGAAGAGCTTCCCGAATTTTTCAAGTTAAAATAAAGCAATAACAAGAGAAAGCCAACTTGACCATGGCATATGAACTTTTAATGTTGAATTCAGTTTTCAAATATTTTAAAGCATTATTTTATAAATATCCACAAAGAATATTGGTTTACAATATTCACTTATTGTCTCTAAAGTTTAGGTTTCAGAATGATCCTTGCCTTGCAAGATGAATTGGAAACAGTCATTTCCTTTCTACACAGAACAATTTCAGAAGTATTTGTTTTAAAAGTCTGATAAAATTTGTTTATTTAATTTTATTTTTATGTATTTGGTACAAGGTCTCCCTACATAGTTTCAACTCCTAATGATCCTCTCATTTTCAGCCTCCTAAAATTTTGACGTTTTCAATTGCACCAATATTGTTGTTGTTATAGAACTTCTAAGTTTTTGGATCACCTTGGCTCACTTTTTGTACATCATAGTCTACAAATTTATCTATTTCTTCTAGAGTAACAGAGTAATAGGATATACATTTTCAAAGTAATCACTAATAATCCTCTGGATTTGTCTGATGGTTGCTGTAACATCTTTTACTTCACTTCCACTTATATTGATTTGGGCCTTCCATCTTTATTTGGTTAATTTTGGCAAAAGATTTGTCAATCTTGTTTACCTCCTCCAAAAGCAAAATCCTTTCCATCAATTCCATGTATTCTATAGTCTCTGTCTTAATAGACATTATCATTTGCTTTTTTTTTTTTTTTTTTTCTGTTGGGCTTGGATTTTGTTAATTCTTGTTTTCCCAACATCCTGAAATTCATAATCAGGTTATTTGTTTGAGATTTTCCTGATATTTGATGTAGGACTTTATAGAAATAAACTTCCTTTTATGGAAGTTTTTGCTATATCCCAGAGACTCAGACATGCTATAGTTCCATTTATATGAATTCTAAGCATTTCATATACCACCCTCTGGTTTAGTCAATGACTCACATATTGCCAATTATAAATTCTTTAATCTTATGTGCTTATTCAGTTTCTATGACTTCTCTTGTTCATTTATAGTTTTATTCATTATGATATAAGATCTAAGAATGAATTTTAATTTTTTATATTTGTTAAGTGTCACTTTACAGTTTCAAATACAGCCTATGATGCAGAAGGGTGTATGAGCTCCTATTAAGAGTGTATGTTCTGTGATTATTGGATGGAATGACATCTGTGAAGGCCATTTTTTAAAATTTATATATTTGGTCAGGGTCTCACTATGCAGCTGGGACTCAGGTCGGACTTGTACTGATCCTCCTGTTTTCAGTCTCCCCAGCACTATTACAGGCATGTGCTACCACACACAGACTCTGTTGACAACTCAGCACCCTGGGGGCAGGGACTACCTGGTGTGTAGTATTGTGAGGCCATTTGATCTATGTCATACTTTAACTCTGACATATTTATTGTCTGCATACTGTACTTATTTCTGAGAATAGGTTAATGAAGTCACACAATATTATTGTCTGGGGACCTATATGTCTTTGATGTTGACTAATTGTTGGTTTACGAAATTGGGCACACTGTTGTTCATTGTATATGTATTTAGCTTTTTATATCTTCTCTGTGGATTGTTTCTCTTTAGTATGTGGTGCCCTTTGTATTACTTCATTAATTTTCTCTTGAAGTCACCTTTGACAAATAAGATTATAGCTATTCCTACTTGTTTCTTGAGGTTCTATTTAAATTATGTACTATTTTCAATTCTTTTATTTTTAGTATATGTGTGTGTTTAACAGTGAGGTATGTTTCTTGTAGGCAGCAAACAGTTGAGTTTTATTTTTCATACACTGTCATTCTGTGTATCTTAATTACAGAATTAAAAATTTATATTCAAAGTTACCGTAAAATAATATATACTTATTCTATTTTATTTGTACAAAAGTTAGAATAAAAGTTTATAACAAAATAATGGGAAAATAATGTTAATTTATGAACTGTACACTGTTATATCTAAAGTAGTTATTCAGAGTATAAGATAAGGACACAAAAATTTCTTTAAGTGAAATTAACATAAACTCTTCATTTCAAAGAATTAAAGGACCCTAGTAGTATAATTAGCTTGTATTTTTTATTTTATTTTCCTTTTTCTTTAATTGCTATGGTTTATGTCTAGTTGTCTCCTCAAAGCCTCATGTAATCATGGGACGGGGACTTCTATAGATTGAGACTTGACTCATCAGTCACTGGGATTATGTGTTTTAGTACTTATGAGATTATTAACCTGAGTACTGTTGGGAATTATAGGTGTGGCCTGAGGCAGATAGGCTAAGGCAGAGAGCCTAATGTAATTTAAAGAGAGACAGAGAGACAGACTAGAGCTGTTGCTCTGCTGCCCTGTTTGATTGGCTGTCTCTGTCACTATTTTGTTGCTGTTCCATCGCCATGAACTCAATACTCTCTGCCCTGTTCCACTCAGCCTTGGGACGGCTGAATATGTACTGAAACCTCCACAAACTGTGAGCTAAATAAACCTTTCCTTCCTTCATTTTGAGTGTCAGGTATTTGTTCCAGCAATGAGTAAAAAGTAACTAAGACAAAAATCTTTATTTATTTATTCTATGGATGACTCAGCCTGCCCTAGGGGTGGGGCTGGAATGGGGTATGGTGCCAGAGATCAAACTGAGGTCCCTACGGTTGCCTAAGCATGCCTAAGCAGGCACTTTAGACCGCTGAGCTATCTTATGGGTCTCCCTATTTTATATTTCTGAAGTTTAATTGTTTCTTAAATCTCAATAACAAATCTACTCTTCTGTGGATAGTATTCATATCTTCTACAATGCTGGCTTAATGGTCTTGAATTTCTTTAGCTTAACCTAGTCTTAAAAGGTCTCTGTTTCTCAGTTCTGAAGCATAGCTTTGCTACGCACAGTAATTTGAATCTCCATGAATAAGTGAAATATGCCAATATGTAATTTTTGTCCAATTCATAAAAATCATGAGATATAGTATTTCCTTCACTTTTTCTGTTTACTTTTTAAAAAGCAGTTGCATAAAACAGTATGTGTGTAATTATGTTACTAGGCCTATGACATATAAATGCATTATATTTGAGAGTACTGTCACAAAGGACAAGCATGGAAACGAGATTGTCTTAGTCTAATTTAAGAACATGAGATGGTAGCTGACATGCCTTAGAATATTTGAAAGTAGAAAAGGTAAAATTAATACTATGAACTCTGTCAGTATAAAGTTATTTTTCTTCAGTATTTTTGACGAAGATAAAATTATATCTCAGAGTAGATATAATTATATATCTTAGAATAATTACTGAGAATTATAATACCCACAGACATATTGTGCATAATATTAATGTCACAAATAAATAAGGAGTAAAGAGAGCTGCATGCCACCACAAGCCAAACAGTACAGATCTGAAGTAAGCTTGAGGAATATAAAGTAATAACGGTAAGAAACCTATTAAAAAGTTCATATTTACTGATCAAAAACTGAATACTTATTCTCAAGATCTTGAAAAAAACCTACTTCTTTTAGATGGTGTTATGGTTTGTGTCTAGTTGTCACCCCAAAGCCTCATGCAGTCCTAGGGCAGACTTCTAGACTTCATGATTAATTCATGTTCCAGTGCTGGGATTGTGTGTATAAGTGCTTCTTGGATTATGGTTGTAAGTACTGTACTCGGACTAGGGCAACTAGTCTGAATGCAACATAAGGGGGACAGACTTGCTCTCTGTTGCCATTGTTGCTGCTATTCCTGGCCTTTGCTATTGTTGTTTTGCTGTTTTTCTCTGCCATGAACTGCTGCACTCTGCCACGTGATACTCTGCTTTGGAGCTAGTTGAATATGGATTGAAACCTCCACTATTTGTAAGCTAAATAAACTTTTCCTTCCTTAATTTTGAGTGTCTGGCTATTTTGTCCCAGCAATGAGAGAAAGTTAACTGAGACAGAAGGAAACTAGAACTATGAAGGGAAGTAAGAGAGAAAAAGAAATAAAAGGCATTCAGGAAAGAATGTAAATTAGAACTAAATTATCTCTGCTCACTTATGATGTAATCTTGTATGTAAATTCTATAATATATTAAAACATCAGAACCAATAAATAAATTCAGTGAGATTTCAAGATAAATTTTGTGTATAAAATTAAACTATATATGTAAATAAGTCTAAAACTGAAATTAAAAATATTCAAAATAGGATTAAAAACTAGAAGATGTAACAGTAAATTAACAAAGTGGAACAGTGCTTGTAGACATGAACTATTAAGCAATGGCAAATTATGTAGAAGAAGTCTAAGTCAATGGAGGTGCATCCATTACCTATAAACTGGAAGGTTTATTGTCATTTAAATGACAATTCTATTCAAAGTGGTGAATAAATTCAAGGGAATCCTCAGCAATATCCTTAATTTGTTTGTGTGTTTGTTTTTTCAAGGCAAAAAAAAAAAAAAGTCAAAAGTATGGGAAGGCCAACTGCAAATAGGAAGAAATATTCATAAAGCATACATCTGATGTGTTAACATCCAAAATATGCAAAGATCTCAATCTAATTTCAAAATATCTGTGTGAAAATTAGGTAAAGGCTTGAATAAATATACCATAAGACAGGCCGGGTGTGGTGGCGCACGCCTGTAATGGACTGTATCATCCTCCCTTATCACACAACTACCTTTTCAGGACTCTTTATTCTAGTCAAATTGGAAATGATGCTCAAACAATTAAATCAGTATGTTAAAGAGATGTGAGAACAATCATGTCTGTTGCAGAAGTATTCACCTATGAAATCGGTGGAAGTATGGAATGGGTAAAGCATGTGTGGTGTGTATATTCACAGTGGAATAGTATTTATTCTTAGGAGAAATTCCTTTCTTAGCAAACAACATGGATGAACAGGGAGAACTTTACACTTCAAAAAATAAATTAGACACAAAAATATAAGTGCTGTGTGTATTTATATATGGAACTTAAGACTATTTAATGCACAGAAGTGGATCATAATAATGGTTACTAAGCACTGGGAGTGGACAGAGGAAGAGAAAATGAGGAAGGATATTAAAAGTCTACGACGTTACAAGTTAGATGTGAGGATTAAATTTTTGAGAAGTGTTGAACAGCATTATGACTAAGACTGTCACTTAAATATTAAGAGAACACTTTTCAGTCTTTATCACAGTAAAATATGTGAGGCACTAGAAATATTCATTACCTTGATTTAATTATTCTACAATATGCACATATAGCAAATCATCATGCTACATACTGTAAATATATCAAATTAATTTTTGTAAATAGAAAACATTTAATATAAAATTTAAAGTTCAGTAAAAATGAAGAGTTTATATAGTTTCAAAAATGATTAATAAATAACCAGGAAACACATAAAATATGGATATTTCTTTAGTGTTTAAGGAATAAAAATATAATCCATAATAATTTATCATGTCACATAGTAAGAATATTTAAGAGCATAAGGAAATACAGTGGTGATACTTCATGTCCTGAATTTAATTTTTCTTATAGTTTCAGGGAAGATTTTGTGCTTTTGTGGGGAAGATGGCCATGGTTGTACGTGTACCCTAATATGTAGTTCATAACAGAAGCAAAATTTTGTTGAATGCTTTTGTTTGAGAGCTGGATTATTTCCAAACAGAAACATGTGTGAACTGAATTATTACTGTGCTACAGTTTTATGCATGTAGAGTAACAATATAGAGTGGGGCAGCTACTTCGAGCAATATTTTGGAAGTTTCTCAAAATGTTAAATATGGTGACCATATGTCATCCTAATACTGCCTTTTCAGGTATATATCCCAAAGGAATGCAAGCATATGTTCATGCATAAACTTGTACATAAATGTTTGTAGATCAACTATTTATAATATCCATAAATTGGAAACAAGCTAAAACTACCTTAATTGATGAATGCATAAATAAAAAATGTTATATGTCCACGCAATGGAATATTATCCAGGAAATGAAAAGGAATAAAGTAGAGTGATATACTACTACATAGATGAAACTTGCAGATATTATGCTGAGGGAAATAAATCAGTATCTAAAGACTATCTCATGATGACATTATATGAAATGTTTAAAACAGGAAAGACTATGAGTGAAAAAGTAAGTGAGTAGTTGCTTGGAACTAGATTAGGAGATGATGAATATTATGTGTAGAGCTTAGAAAAGGATCCCCCCCCATCCCCGCATTGTTCTGTGATGTAACTTGAGCACTGGATCTTGCATATGTTAAGTATGGATGCTCACCGTACTATGTCCTTATACCTACATGGATTTTTTATAATGTGGAAGACAGGTAAATAGGAAGTAGGGAGAAGGCCAAATAACTTCCCAAATTATCTATTTTGATATTTAAATGCATTATTTTATTTTTATTTATACTACTAGTTTCTTTTAGTTCATTGAACAAAAAATTTTTTTTCTGTTTGTTTCTTCTAAAACAGTCTATTTTGTCTAAGACTTGTATCCCCGGGTTTTTTGAAGAGTGATAAAGAAGGGAGTCACAATAATAGAAATTTTTTTTAAAGTGAGAGAAAAGAAGCAAAGCCTGGGATTTTGTCATGAGGATCATAAAAAAGGTTTCTGATAATTTAGAAGGAAAAATTCAAAGATGACCATATTTACTTCTGACATCAAATATAAACTTGGACTCACAGACCTCAATGAAAACTGCAATGCTATGCTTATAATTTACTCTGGAAATAGATACAGATTATGTCTAGCTAAGAGAAGCACTTGTGGTTCAGTTCAGCTGCGCTAGAGAGAGCTTCCAGTCATCTCTTCTCTCACACAGTTCAGTGTACTCTCCCAGTATCAACATGGACCGACACATTTACTTGCCAGGCAGGTAAATGAACAAAAACCTAAGAGTTCAGGTTTTTTAAATTATTTTTTATTTATTTATTTTTTTTTGTCTTTTTGAGACAGGGTCTCACTATGCAGTTCAGGCTGGCCTTGGGCTCACTTTTGTGGCCCAGGCTGGTCTCAAACTCTCACTGATTCTCCTGCCTTAGCCTCCCAAGTGCTGAGATTACAGGCGTGCGCCACCACACCCGGTTTAGGAGTTCAGTTTTATTGGGAATTAGCAACATAAGTGTGATTGTCTCAGTGACCAGGTCTCTCAGGTATGAGTGAAATCTTCCTGACTTCCAGCACATGGTTAGTTCTTCCAGATTGGCAAGCACCTGCCCAAGACTGTATAGCATAGGCAGCATCTACCCTGAACTATGTTGTAAGATTACTCACCTGATCTAAGATCCCAGGCAAGCTAAAACATTGATGTGAGTTGTGATCCTTAGAAATTTCCTCCTTTACTTAAAAAAAAAAAAATAGAGACCAGACATTCTTTCAGCTAAGATTACATTCTCTAGTACACAGAGCTCCTTTGTATCTCAGGTTGGCTAGAATGAATTCCATTCAGCTCTAATTTTCTAGTGGAACTCAAATTATATTTTTTATTGTCAGTGAGATAAATCATTTCTTTTGTAAGATGTACTCATGAAGTTGTAATGGTGTGCAATCTTGGTACTGTTGATAGCTATTGAAGAAAGACCAAATCTAAACTTTAGTAATTGTCTAGGTTTATTTATCTTACATTTGAAACCACCCACCTTTGTACCCAAACAGATGACAGTTTTTAAACGTGTTATTCATGTACCTGGGAAGATAATAATAATGTTTCTAAAGAAGTATTTTTAGAACTACCTTCATATTAATTTACAGATGCTAAATGAAGATGCTAAATTTCACTTTTATACTGCAGATTTTTACATGAAAATGGGTCTTGTGGTTTCTATTTGAATGTTCCCCAAGAGAGTGGGCCTTGTAATTGGACCACAGGCTTGTAATACTCATTACTGGAGTTAGTCCACAGGTGGGTTTCTACATGGATGTAATGTTGGAAGTGAGCCCTGGTGAAAAAAGGGTGTGTCAGTGTGGACTTGACCCAGGCAGGCTCTACTTCTTTTTGTCCTCCTTTCTGTGTCTCTGTCTGTCCATCTATCTCTGTCTCTTGTCTGTCTGTCTCTCTCCCTCTCCTCCTCCTCCCCACCTGTCTCAGCTTCCTGTTATATCATGGGCTCATTCCATTCTGTCATCCTTTCCTGTGACACTCCTCTGCCTTGGAGCTGACTATGGGCCTAAACTCTACAAACTGAGTCAAAATAATACTTTCCTCCTGGAATTTGTGGATGTTGGGTGTGGTGTCTTAACCATGAGAAAGTATCTAAGGCAATGAGAGAAGTTTCGCATTCACTCACTGTTAGTCTTATACTATACTATAATAATAGTCAAATTTTAAGTCAGAAAAACTCACTTGTGTATTCAGAGCTCCCAGATTCTGAGATGAACAGATAACATATACAGTGCCATGTCTTCCTATGTAGAAAGAATGTTTGTGTTATTCCTATCACCATCATCTTTTACTTTTATTCCTTTTTCTACTGCTCTTCATGGACCTATCATCATTTCAGCTAACAAGTGTCTCTGATCTACCTCATCTAGCAGTTTTGCACAGCCCTCTCTTTCACACAGAAGCACATAGAAGCTTGTGGGATCTGACATTTTCATAGTTACAAGCCAAGCTATGCTATAGAAATGAAAAGGATCCTAGAGATCTGCTTTTATGTTCCAGGAGATGAAGGAACTTCTTGCAGGTCTTATGACCAATGAACTCTGACCTCCACTCTTAAAATGAGGTCCTTTCCTAAAGCAGCAATTTCTTACTGCTAAGAATAAAGCATAGAGCTGGGCGATGTGGTGCAGGCCTGTAATCCCAGCACTTGGAAGGCTGAGGCAGGAGGATTGGTGCGAGTTCAAGACCAGCCTGGGATACAAAAGTGAGCGCAAGGCCAGCTGGATCTGCGTAGTGAGACCCTGTCTCAAAAAACAAAACAAAACAAAACAAAACAAAAAAATCCAAAAGAATAAAGCATAGATGATGCAAAAATTGGTGATCATGATGGTTCTGCATTGGATGAAACAAAACATGACACAGTAAAAATATTTTTTTTTCCAATTCTTTTATTGTTTAAATTTAACAATGGTTATATTACATATTTTCATCATCGGATCAGTTTAGATTAATACATATAGGTATATAAGATTGATCAAA
>PVJA010042778.1:0-17116 GCA_004027025.1 Myocastor coypus | reverse complement strand
TTTCTTCTTTTTGTCCTCATTTAAGCCAGAGTTATCATTACCATATTCTAGTCACTGCAACTTCATCTCTGAAACACTCACCTTGAAGAACAGGTTTATTTTGGCTCAGGGTTGCATTCCATGGTTGGTTGGTGCCCTGGCAGAAAAGCATTGCAAAGGATCACAGTGGAGGAAAAGCTGTCAGCTTCACCATGTCCAGGAAAAGAGACAGACTGCAGGAGGTTGGGAGGGAGCTAAGCCCTCCCAGGCTACTCCACAAGCCACTCCCCTCTTCCCATCAGACCCTACCTTCTACCAGCAAGCAAGTTATGAGTCCCACAGGCCAAGAAGCATCGCAAAGCCTTGAATTTGCATACATGAAGTTATTGGAGACCATATAGCTCTAAACCAGTGCACCTAGTGTTATGGTTTGTGTCTAGTTGCCATCTCAAAGCCTCATGTAGGGATGGGTGGGGGGACTCTAAAGTTTGTGATCAATTCATGATTCAATGCTAGAATTATAGGTGTAATTATGGGCATGAGTGCTACACTGGCCCTGGCATGGATAATCTGAATGTAATATAAGGGAGGGAGAGAGCCTTGTCCTCTGCTGCTGTTTCTCCCTTTTGGTCCATGCTGTTTTGCTGTTTTCTTTGGCCATGAAATGCTATCTTCTACCATGTGCCGCTCTGTCTTGGAGCCAGCTGTTTATAGGCTGAAAATTCCACAAACTGTGAGCTAAATAAACCTTTCCTTTCTTATCTTGAGTGTCAGGTATTTTGTTTCAGCAATGAGAGAAAATTAACTAAGACACCCAGGAAAACTAAAGCCTAATGATTTGCCAGAGGTCACACTAATACAGGGAACCTCCACATGATATAGGGAAAACTGATCTCTCAACCTGAGCTGGGATGAATTCATGTTCTCTAAAACTGAAGAATGAATTTTAGGAATAATTGGAGGTAATAAGCAGAACATATTTATCGAGGGAAAGAAAGCTCTTGTCTCAGAGAGCTATGGCCTTTTATAGAGTAAGACCATGTGGTGAGGCGAGTCTAAGGTGGTGGAGAACATGGGAACACACTTAGGTGGGCTTGAGGTGGGCCACAACTATGGTCACCTAGTGAGATTATAAGCACTACTGCTCAGGTAAAATTGGTCAAATCCAATACAGAATGGGGAAGTGAGTCACATAGCAAATGGACATGAGTACAAGACAAGATCTCTTCTGGTTGGGGGTTGGGTTAGTGACTCATTTAGGCTCTTGTAAGATGGTTGATACCTATTTAGAATATCAAACCCCGATGTGCATTCTTAGGGATTATGTGGCTACATCTATTTTCTCTTTTGTCTTGAGGTCTGGCCCATTGCCAGGATCTGTCTCTCTTACCAAGTTGTAAAGCTACCTTGTCTTCCATATTGTCTCACTGAGAGCCTTGCCTGTCTGACTGTCTTTAATACTTCTAACTAATTCAACTGCCTACAATAACACTATAGGAATGTCTAACCCATTTCTGAACAGTGTTCCATCTCAGGCCACAGTGGCTTTCTAGACACCTTTATCATATGGAAAAATAAATGGGGTTTGAACAGTTAAACAGGTTAGATTAAAATTCCTCACCCTGACAGAACACCACTGTTCTGCTTTCTCCCTCCCATGTTCCAGACAGAAGGGCCGGGAGCATATTTTCCAGCATCCCTTATGAATGTTTCCAGTTTCTAAGGGTTCCTGAGTGCAAGGTAGACTGGTGAGACTGTATTGTTTCTTGGTAAGGAAACGCAGAGGTGCAGCTTCAATGATTCCTGCAGCTGGTTCACGCTTTGTTTGCAGTTTGCAGTATCCTAAGCATTACTGACCAGTTCCAGTGCTTCGTGGTGATTCCTGCAACACTCTGCCTCTATGAAAACTAAGGATGGATGCAACAATGAGCAGAAGTGCTACTCATTTTTGACACTGCAGCCTTTCCCACATCATTCTCAACTTGTGAAGTCCTTACAGTAGATTCCTACCCTCTAAAGGCCTTGCCAACAAATAGTATCACATTTGCACATCCATTTTAAGCATGAAATTTGAGAAGACACAAACATTTAGACTGTAAAAGTCAAAATGGTAAATATTTTAAGTATTTGTATCTTACCATTTCTACAATAACTCTTTAAATTTATTTTTACATTATGAAAGTAGCCATAAACAATGCTTACAATAATGGGCTCCAGGAAATCTTCATTTATGAAACAAAGGTAAATCTTATTAAGCCTACAGGCCATAGTTCACTAGCCTGTGTTTGGGTCATTAGGAACTTCAACTAGGGTGCATGCATCTCCTCATCTAGGATTACACAAGAATTTTACAGACTGAAAATTTTTAAATAAAGGCATTTGATAGCTGCAGACACCAGACAAATGTAGAGTAAAAAGCCTATGGAAAATGGAGGCAATACAAGGAAATCCTACAAACTGAGCCACAAGTAACTTAGGGATCTTGCATAGACTGTCTTAGAAAGAATGCTTTCTGGAAATATGGACATAAGTATAAGAAGACACTGAAGAAAAATTGACAGCCAGTGTCCCAGAGAAAAAAATCACAAATGTGATGCCCTGTTCTTTTATAGGCATTACAGTACTATAATAATTCAGCTTTTACAAAGTATAAGTTTGAGAAAAGTACAATTGAACTAAGAAAAATAGTGCAGGAACTTAAGATGCACTTAATAATGTACGTATGTTTAATAAACTCATATAATCAGCAATGTAGTTATGACTATCATTATTTTCCAGAAAAAAAAGATCAAAAAGTAAGACCCAGAAGTGAAATAACATAGGCAGTGCTATTGTCTGGAAGAAGTTAAATATGCTGGGTTGCATGGTAAAAGCAAAAGGAATGGTCAGTAATTAGTAGGAAGTATTGGTAGAAACCTACAAGTTCAGAGAACACTGTAGCATGGTTAAATATCCATGACCACAAGCATGAGTCAAGAATTGTTGTACTACAACTGTTCCAACTGGGTTGAAGGTCTTGGCGAAGATGGGACAAGGCCAGCCTCGCTCCTAGTTCCCCCAGCTGTGAGCATCATCCCCATGCTAATGATATGATGAGAAATGCAAATTGAATAAAACATAATTAGATGCAGAGCAACCCATGCTTTAGTCAAACTCCACCTTGGAAGTATTGCCGCAGAATTTACAGAGCTGAGGCATAGGTTGAGTAGACGCAGGATAAAATCCTAAGGTTATAGATTTGGATTATAAATAAACATGAGATAGTTATTACTGACAGACTATACCTCTTGCTGATGTCATTGACATAGGTTTACATTGGTGACTCTGAGGGGCCTTACCTTTTTACCAGGAGACCCCCTTTCAAAGAAGAGAATTGGAAGACGGGGTTCAAAGTGTGCAGTCTTGGATTATTAGAAAGCATCACAACTGCTTTCGCAATTATTCTATTCCTTGATAGCACTAAAAAGGATAAAATCTATGTAAGTCTGTGCGTGTAGGAAGAAGGAAGGGCTAACAAGAGACTGCGATTTTACAACAAAAGGTAGAATCGTAGATACTACACCTGCTTCTGATCTGCTAATGATGTTAGATAATTTCCTAAATCCTCACTTCCCTTTCTGTTAAAAAGAGTATTTGGGGAGGGTGATTGTTAATTTTATGTGGTAACTTAGGAAGGAGCTCTCCTACAATTGGTTAAGGATTATTCTTGGTGTTTCTGGGACTGTATTTTCAGATGAGAGTAACATTGGAGATGGTAGATTGAGTCCACTTTCCTCTGCAATGTGGGTGCTGTCCATGACCTCAGTTGGTCTGCTGAAAGCCTCAGTGGAGAAAAATTGCTGAGAAAGGGGGAACTGGTCCTCCCCTTGCTTGTGTCTCTTAGGCCTGAACACAGGTCTTCTCTTGATTAATTAATTATTAATTATCCTTTAGGGACAAAAAGCAGAAGGTCAGAGATTGCAGTATGATCTTTGCAGGTGCATAGAAACTACTCCTTAGCAATTATCACTGGAACTTGGACAACTTATCCAACCTCAAGTCTTCCCAGTTTCCTCCTCTACTGGATGGAGTCAATACACATTTCTCCAAATTGCTTAAGCATAAAATGTGTTAACATGAATAGTCTCTCATTCAGTGAATGAGAGCATAACAGAGGTCAAATGCACATTAATTGCTTAGTGGGAGTGGGATTCTGAGCCAAATCCCTGGGCATTTGGCTCCACACCAGACTTTAGAACATGGTTGTCATTAAAATCATCCCATGGTATCACTGAGGAAGGTGTCTCCGGAACTTCTTAAGAATAAACACATACTTTCCTGTGTGACCTTCTTTAAGTGCCCTATTTTAACGAGGAAAGAAAAACCTTCACTTGGGATGCATAGATCCTGCTTTTCCTCTCCTCCCACTGCAATAATCTTATCTCTTAAGGAGAACCAGCTACCTTACATCTTGGCCTCCTTTCCATAATTTAATTAAAAATCTGAATAACGCACACTGTGGCTCCTGGGGATGAGGGTGAGGCTGTGGGCTCAACAGTGGAAGCCTCTATGGAATCAGAAGCCTAGAGCCTCATACACCACTGAGTACCAGACATCCAACATCATTATTCATAATGGTTCAAAATGATTTCTCAGACCAGCAGTGACATAAAGGTGGAATTACATTATGTAATAGAAGATAAATTTATTCTTAAGTAGATATAAAGACATGAGAAAAGAAAGAAAAAGGCATTTAACATGCTTCCAGCCTTCAAATTTCTCACCTCTTACCCACAGGAGAGGTGCCAAGGGACTCAGACAGTCATCACTGGAATAGTGAATCAACTACTTTTCATTGCCTTGGGGTCGACACAATGCATTATACATATTATTATTTTATGAATAGTATGCATTGGTTGATCATTTACATTGTGTGGGTACATTGGGCACAGATCTACTTGATGTCCTTATTTGTCTGAGGCAAACGTGGGTATTTGTTTTCAAATAGGAATATTGCCTCTTAAGTCTATATAACTCATGAAACCTGATTTTCCACAGGACAGTGACAGACAATTTCTGAACAAAACCCTGAATCTGTCCTCTTGTTCAGAATGCTGCCCATTTGCTTGAATGTAGGACACAGCCTATACCAGCCCTGTGTAGTTATCCTGAATGTGCATTTGATATTCTGGTCCAATTTAAGGTAGACAAGGCTACACTCTTGCTGTCTCACCTCTGATTACAAGAGCCTCTGTGCCTCATCTAGGGGTGCTTTGAAACCTAAGGGAAGATTTTAAATGGTTTGAACTTTGTGCATGTCTTTGTATTTATTTTATAAATTATAAATTCATGTTTTTTTTTTGTTTGTTTGTTTTTTTTTGTTTTTTTGTTTTTTTTGTCTTTTTGAGACAGGGTCTCATCATGCAGTTCAGGCTGGCCTTGAGCTCACTTTTGTAGCCCAGGCTGGTCTTCAACTCACATCGATCCTCCTGCCTCAGCCTCCCGAGTGCTGGGATTACAGGCGTGCGCCACCATGCCCGGCTCATGTTATTTGTTAAAATAAAATAGAACATCTAGATTCGTGCTGGGGGAGGGAGTAAAGGACGCAGTGTTCAGGGCCCTGGAACCCTCTTCCTACACCATGATCACATGCACTCTTATATATACACACTGATACAAACACATTTATGTATGCACACACACACACACACACACACACACACACACACACACACAATCAAATTTTGCTTTGGATTTTAAGGTGTTTTTTTCCCTTGGTGTTGGACAAAGCTAAGGTCTGATTGACTTTGGTAGAGGAATAGAAATAATGTAAGAAAAATGTTTAGGCTATGTATTACTCTGGTTTGCACTACTACAGCAAACACCCAACTCTGGGTAACATAGAAAAAAACATGTTTCTTTAGATCACAGTTTTGGAGGCCAAATGTTGAAAATCCAAATTCGGCCATTGAACAAGCTCACCGAACACCAGGGCCATCATGGTCTGTGATGGCAACAGGTGAGACACAACAGTCACACTGAAAGACAGGAAGATGGAGAGTGACTCAGAGACTATAGCAATGCTCTTGCAAAATCTAACCAGAGTCCCACAAAAGCAGCACAAATTCCTTCCCAGGGCAGCACTCTTGGTACCCTAACTGTCCTGTAGATTCCACCTTGGAGATCTCGCCATTTGCTACCAAATCATCACTCTGAGCCAAGTTTTCAGTGTGCAAACCGAGAGAAGGAAGGAGTAGCTAACAGGGAATTGGGCTTTTGCAACTTAAAGCCCAATTCTTGAGGATCTCATCTGCCTCTCATTGACTGATGAAAATAAATAAGTCTCTTACAACTTCAGTTTTTTAAAAAACATCTAAAGGAGAGGTGGGGGGATGTGCCTCAGTGGTAGAGCCTGTCCCTATCGTGCATGGGTTTATAAGGTTGATTCCCAGCACCACAAAGAAATGAAGTACATTTACAAGACTGTGACGACTAATTTAACACATCAATTTGACTAGACCGTGTGATTCCCAAGTATTTCGTTAACCATTAGCCATACAGTGCAAAAGGAAGATTCCTGGGATGATGAGCAAATGCAATATGCACTTCCATGGCTTGGCTTCGGAGTCCATGAAGAATCATAGGTAATAGGAAGGTACCAGAAAAGAAGGGAGGGAGATCAAAAAGGAAAGAAAGAAAAAGGTATGAATGATGGAGATGGTGAGGGAAACTGACAGAAGCAAGAAAAAGAGGGAAGGAGGGAGAAGAGAAATTGATGAAGGCAAGCAGAGATAACAGAAATATTCAACAAATTCATACTGACTGTCTCCTCTGCCACTGGACAGGAAGTGAGGGACAGGACACGCAGACATAGCTAAGCCAGGCTCTGTCCTTAGAGGCTCACCAACCAGAAACAGCACCTTGTTTCTGCAGAGAGGAGCACAGGGCATTGGTGAGGACAGCAGGGACACTTAGGGAAGGCTTCGAATCAGAGGAGAAACCTGAGACAACAGTGACGTCAACAGTCTGGGAGATGTGCTGTATTTTTAGGCCACTTGAACACCTATGAATTTACACTGGCAGTCTGACTAATTCATCATCTGTAACCCCTTTTGTAACTGGAATTGTTGACCCCATACAGGCGATTGTGTGCTCGAGGCCAGCAGTGGGGAAGGAAAAGAAGGAGCAAAGTGTAGGGCCTGCATTCTGAGTCCCTTGGGAGGACTGGGCCAAGGGTGGGGAAACTGCAGAGACCAGAGAGAGAGGCCAGAAGGAAACGAGCAGTTGTCAGGGGCTAGCACCAAGCAGCCTGAGACATGGGGCGACCGATTGGGGTGAGTTTAAAGGGCATCAAGAACAGGAAGTGAACTAAGTAAGTGGAGCAAACATCTGGCCTGCTGTGCACACACACACAGGCTTCTCACAGGCTTTCCTAGCCCTGAACACCGCTACAAACTTGCATAGGGAGGATTTCCTTCTTGACCTTTCTTTGCGATTTCCAAGCATTACCAATTTGTGAGTAGAAACTGTTATTTTTGTCTGCTTGATCTTGGTTTTGCTTAGTCTCTGACAAAAAATGTAGACAGGCTCCAAGAAAATCCTTGGAATTCAGCCAGTTTCTAGTTAGGATACCAAAGACAATTGCATATATTTTAAAATGGATTTCCTATTGCTTATGCTTTCCACTCATGGGCTTTTTATATTTTTAAAATCTATTTCAGCAGCTATTCTTATCTACAAATACATTTTATCATAAAGAGTGCTGTGCCATCTCTGTGGCTCTTGCTTCCTTGGCCCTTGCTTTGCCTTCCTTCCATGACAGGATGTTGAACTCTTGTCTTCTCAAAAAGATAGAAAAAAAAATGCAAAGTAGTTTTTTTTTCCCCCAGGGACTTCTTGAGCTCCTTCAAGGTCTATATTTTTATATGTTACTCCACAAATATTTAGTGAGGATCTGCATTCTGCCAGGTACAGTCAAAGCACTGGCAATAGAGAAGAGGAAGGGAACACCCAAGGACAAATTCTTGGCTCAATAGAGCTTGTGTTCTCCTTAGGAGAAACAGAGTAAGCTGAGAGAGAGAGAGAGAGAGAGAGAGAGAGAGAGAGAGAGAGAGAGAGAGAGATATGCACTCTTTCCTGTTTGTGGCCATGGCTGGAGTAACAGTGGCCAAAATAAAAGGCTTTTCAATGCTCCTCCTCATATTCATAGGAAAATAGGATCTTTACCTCTTTTCAAAAAGCTGAGATAGAAATCCAGGGTTGTGGGCTGGGAAGAGAGCTTGGGTGTCTAAGCACCTGCCTGAAAAGCACAAGGACTCAGGTTTGATCTTTGGAAACACATGCTGTGTGAGCTCCCAACTTTGTTCACTTTATGCCAGCCACTGAAACTGGGCACGGTGGCACATTCCTGTAATCTCAGCAGTGGATAGTTTTAAGTAGGAGGATCACTATAGTCTGAGCTGTGTAGTGAGACCCCGAATGAAATAGACGATAGATAGATAGATAGATAGATAGATAGATAGATAGATAGATAGATCAAAAAGTAAGAAGAAATACAGTACTCCATTTATGTTCACCTGAAAGGATGATGAGGTGTTCTGGATGTGCAAGGACACCATAAAGGTCAGCAGACTGACAAAGTAGCCCAGGAAGAGATATGCCATCTACAGCAATTGGCTGCAGCAGGAAACAGCCTGCAGTAGAATTGCCCATGTGAGCATTCACCCCAGCAAGGCAGTCACCACCAGGTGAAAACCCTACAAGGACGGCAAAAAGATCCTGGAATGGAAAGCCAAGGCTCACAAGTAGGAAAGGAAAAGGGTAAATATGAGGAAGAAACAGCGAAGAAGATGAAGACAGAAGGTCCTCATGCACAACATTGATTACAAACAGCTAAAATGCATAAAATGATCAGAGGGTGAATGCCATAAGATATCGCCCAGTGAAGGGATGCTCTAGGCGCCTAAGTTTGTGTAAGAACGTTCTATGATGCTCACCTCGTGGTGAAATTACTGATCACACACCCACTAAAACTTGTCCACACTGATAGACATTAATAAGCTCTTGGCTCGTCTGTGTTACAGCAGATGTGCTCATTCCTTCTCATGGACCACGTCCTGCCACACACGTGTCCACATCACTGTTTCTTTCCCAAAAGTTCGTAGATAGCTGAGTTACTTTTACTTCTTAATGATTGTGAGTAATATTGTAATGAACCTGGCTGTAAATATACTGCCTCAGATTGCTGTTTACAACTCTTTGGGCTATGTCACTAACAGTGGGGTTGCTGGATTGTGTGACAAGCCCATGTTTAGGTGTTTGAAGCACCACCAACTGTTTTCCATAGTGACTGCATCATTATCCACTTCCTCTGAAAATACACTGATGCATGAGGTACCAGTTTTTTCCAGCCTCACTAAAACTTGGTACTTTTTTATTGTTCTTTTCTTTTTTTTTTTTTTTAATGTATCAGTTATTTGAGGTTCTTAGTAAGAAATTTAGAGCACCAATTTATGAGGATAAATTCCATTTGTCTGAACAAAAAAGAATCACAGGTAGCCCTGGAGCTGAGGAACAGCTTTGATTTTTGCTAAGATCTGTGAGTCTGCCACTTTCTGATCCATCATGTGCTGCTTTGAAATCTGGTATCTCTCTTTCAGTGTCAAAGATCTTGCCCTCCTGGTGTCTGCATTCCCGAAGCTTCTTCTTCTTGGAGTAAGCATCAGTGAGGTGTTTGTGAATTTTCATTTTGCTGATACCGATTTTTGTAGAAGTGGTAATGACTAATTTCTGGCATAATCTTCATACAGGAACACAATTAAGGCTAAGAGGCCCAGTCACAAGTAGCAAGTGTCTTAGTTACTTTTTACTCGTTGCTGGGACAAATACCCGACACCCAAAATGAAGGAAGGAAGGAAAGGTTTATTTAGCTCACAGTTTGTGGAGGTTACAGTTCATACTCCCCTGGCTCCAAAGCAGCAGAAAACAATGAAGAGCAGAGGAGGAGCAACAGCTGTGGCATCCATCAAGCCTCTCTCTTCCAAATTCTGTGCCGCCACAGAGCTCCTCCAAAGTGTCATGGCTGTGTAGATCAAGCTCTTCCAAAGACAAGGACTTCTCCAAAGAAGTGGGGCAGGGCTGGGCCAAGCAAGAAGCAGCCAGGGCAGGGTCAGGCTGGGCTGATCACATAAAGTCTTCCTCAACTCTTTTTATAAGCTTTTTGCGCTGAGTCACTCTGGGGTGGCCCATTTGGTCCTAGAGTAAAAGCAATCACATCCCAGGACAGACCCTCCACATCCTGCAGGATGGGGTCCCCACAGCCTGGAACCAGCTGAGCTCATCCAGCCAAGCTTCCTCAAGTTGACACAATGTATCAACTACCACTACAAGCCACTGGCCAACTGCTTCAGGAAGGCTACTCTCTTGCCTCTGTGAAACCTGGTGAGGATGATTAATATGATGTGGGAGTGATAGTAGCTTGAAGTTTACTCACATGCTGAATGAAGGGTTTCTTGCTGTAGCTCAAGAGCTTTCAGGGCACACCTTCTGTAGGATAGCTAGGCATTTTTTGAAGCTTAACTATTCGAGCACCTCTATTCTTGTTCTCACAAACTGGTTTTGTGATCATAGCAAGAACTTTCTCCTTTTTCTTCCCAGACTTCGACTTAGCAGCTGCTTACTTTCTCTTGTACAAAGCCTTTATGGAATACATAGCAGATCGAGAGTATCTCCCAATTCCTCTGACCAGAACAGGATTTCAGCTGCAATGGGGCTACCCCTTCTTGGACTTTTTTTGCCTTCACATTACCCTTTTTACCAGTACCACTGGCAGAAGCCCTCTTGGCTTTAAGTTCTTTTCTTTAGTTTCACCAACCATCTTGCAATATGGGAAAGAGAACTGGTACTTTCTTATTCAAAACTATTTTTTAGAGTATGAAGTAGCATTGTGGTTTTGATTTGTATTTGCTTAATGACTTAATGAGTGTTGAATACATTCTCCCGTGTGTTTCAGACATCTTCTCTGGAGCTGGGCGTGAAGGTGTATATCTGAAGTCCTAGCACTTGAGGAAGCTGATGAAAGAAGACAAGTTCAAGGCCACCTAGAACACTGTAGTAACTTAATGAGACATTGTCGTTAAACAAACAAACAAAAAACACTTAAAAAGGGATGGTGTAGCTCAGTAAGAAGGTCCTAGGCTTAATCATACCACAGTGACATTATATATATATAATATATATATATATTATATATATATCCCGCATATTATATATATATATATATATATATATATATATATATATATATATATGCATTCACATTTATAGCAGTGCAATTGTCATACCTAAATCTTGGAAACAAGCCAATGCCTATCAACTAAGAAATGAATAAAATAGATGTGGTATTTTTATGCAATGAAGTATTACTCAGCTATAAAAAAGATAAATTTAAGGTTTTTATAGGTAAATGGATGCAACTAGAGACTGCATTTGTAAGTGACATAAATCAGACCCACACGTGTAAGCATCATTTTGTCTTGCTAGTGTGAGGCCCTGAAAGAGTAAATAAAATCTTAAAGGTACAATCGATACTGTGTAAGGGAAAGAATCTGTTCAATAGGAGGGAAAAATTGGGATGAGGAAAAGACTAAAAGAAAGAAGATGTATTTATGTCTATATGGACAATAGCTTGGATAATTGCACTACTGATTTCTGCTGCTCTATTGAAAGGAGCAGGTAATACTTAAATTTTCTTCTCCTTTTTAATTCTTATAAGATTTTAACCAATTTTGCAGGTTTATATCTGGTAACCTAAGCAACTAATTTGTATATTACAATATGCAATACAACAGCCATTGTCGAATTCTTATTATCTATTTAATGAAAAAAAAAAAAAACAGTTGTATATCCTCTTTGGAGAAAGATAGACTTGAATTTGTATTCTGTATCAGTTGGTAGTAACAGAACACAGATTAGATAGAGTAGCAATCTCATTCTCATCGCCAATTTTCTGTCAGCCCATTTATAGTTCCTATGATGGAATGCTTGACACAAGCTCCTTTAGATGTTTACATCTCTCCTGACCCTGGAGAGTAGGCTGTGGGGCTACATCCAGTCATCTTGTTTACAGAGTTCTTAGGAGGTTGAGAGCATCATAAGGCAAGAAGCGGAAAGCAGGTATGCTCATGGCTCCTGGCATTTCTCCCTCTACTTAAAAAGCTATGAGGAGGGCTAACAAAATAGCTCATTGGATTAAAGCATCTGCAAGCAAGCACAGGGTCTGAGGGTTTGATCCCCAGGCCTTCTGTGCTAGCCTTGCTAACCAGGCCATGCTGAGACAGCAATTGAGATTGGGCGTCGTGGTGCATACCTATAATTCCAGCTCTTGGGAGGCTGTAAACAGGCAGAGCACTATGAGTCTGATCTAGTAGTAAGACCCTGAACACCCTGTAGATCCTTTCCTAAAATACAAAAAACCAAAAACAAACAAAAAGAAGGTTATGAGGATTCAACCATGGGTGAGCCACCCTGGTGACATTATAGACTCATAGGCACTCCTGAAGGCTACATCTCTAAACATCATGGTGGCGTTAGGTTTCCTCCCTTATAATATCTCAAAATAAAAATTGGTTTTCAACAATAAACCTTCAGATACACACTCAAACCACATCTGAACCCTAGTAAAGTCCTTTGCCCTTATGTAAACTGGGTTGTTTCTGACTGTTAACTTTAAGGAGTTCTTCCCATATTCTTTCTATGTTCTATACACAATATTTTTTGTCTTTTTGAGACAAGGTCTCACAGTGCAGTTCAGGTTGACTTTAAGCTCATTTTGTAACCCAGGCTGGTCTCAAACTCAGAACAATCTTCTTGCCTCACCCTCCTGAGTGCTAGAATTGCAGATGTGTGCCACCATGTCTGGTTGAATTTTTTTTCTTTTCTTCTTTTCTTCCTTTCTTCCTTTCTTTCTTTCTTTTCTTTTTTTAATTTTTGCTTTTTCTTTTTGCAGTACCAGAGATCAAACTCACGACTTTGCACTTGTCAGGCAGGTGCTTGTACCACTGAGCTGTACTACACTGGTGATTTGCAAATATTTTCTCTTTGGAGACGTCCACCTGACAAAAACCAGGTTATAAAAGGTCCAGTCAATCAAAGCTTAAAGAGTAGTAGCAAACAGTAGACTTCTTTGAGAGCTTGCTTAGCAAAGAGAAGAAGGTAGAGAAGGAAAGTCTGTTTGATAATGCTACTGGATCTGAAAGCATGTAAGGAGACAAAGGGAAATACAGGCACTATTCAGAAAGTGTCATCTTTACTAGAGAAACAAGTGCCCAAGGACACAGCTGGAACTCTGAGGTCTGAGATTTGAAAAAGAGGGATGTCCAGGAGTGACACTGCTTTCCTGATTTCAGAAGGAAACTGATAAAGCAATACTCCTTGTCATCTCTGCCATCTCATGAGCAAAGAAAGATAATTCATAATGAATCAAGTCAGTATTTTGAATTTCTAATTTCTCATGTATAAATTCAATGCCTTTTTAAACAGTCATTTGTCTTCAAAACAGGCTCAAGATGAGGCATAATGCTTATACCTGTTCATTGCAAACATGAAATCAAATATGTTCCGAAAGCGCCTAGATTTTCTGTACCTCCTAATTTCCAGACCAACATATGCCATAAAGAAAGATCTCCTATTTCTCATACTGAGGGTGGCATGTTGGAAATTTCACCCATATCAACAAGTCTAAGAACTCTATGTGTTTATTCATAGTCATATGTTATTCATAGTTTATGCTGCAAATACTCACTTTTTCGAATCAAGAGGGAAAGGAACCTGGGCACTTGTACCTAAAAACTAACCTTGCACTCCTGCTACAACATGAAAACATCCGGAAACAAGAAAGACTAAGAAGTTCCCCATCACTTTTTCCACTCTTGGAGTTCAAGCATTCATTGTTACATTGGGAGACTTGAAAAGTACTATACTTCATCTTAGCCAAAAGGCTGAGAAGCAATGACCTCAAAAGTTCTGCAGAAAAGAAGTCATACTTGGTAAGCCTGAATTTCCAAAACCTCTTTTGAGTATGGACTGCTTTGTGCTGTGTTTGTGCCTCTTACTCTGCCAAGGACTAGAATTTCAGAAAATGCATTTTGCAAAACGCTCTGATGCACAATTTCTTCTCTTGTGCATTCTTCTCATTAGTTTTATGTCACAAACCTCAGAAGGAAAGTGGATTCCTCTTTGCCACTGTTTATCTTGCCCTACCACAGTTCCTTCGCTCTTTGCTTTTCTACAGGAAGCATTTCCACAAATGACATTCTATGGAATTAAGCCCTAATGAAAGCTGAAATCTATCTATCTATCTATCTATCTATCTATCTATCTATCTATCTATCTATCTATCTCCACATATGCACATATATACGTGTATATCATTGTTATTGTTATCATTATTGTTATGATTATTGCCTCAATTTCTTTCTACTGTTTCAATCTCTGGCACCTCTGTAGTATTTTTATGGGCACTTTTGTGCTACATGGGGTTTTCCAGCAGAGATATCTCACAGGGTGTGGAAATGTACCCCATGGGTATAGAGAAGACTGCAAATTAGGCCCCATATGAATACCCAGCCTAACAGCAAGGTGTTGGAGCAGCTGGCTTCCAGCCTGCCTGCATGGAAGCCAGGAGAGACAAGCAGTTGGTTTGTAATGAGCTGGTCTGCAGAACCTATAACATCTTACCTGCTGCTGTGATCCGAGTGCCTTCTGTAATTATTATGAAGCAACCCCATAAACATTGATGCCATGTATTAAACGTATGTGAGAGCATCAGATAGTGGATGCTGAGAGAACAACAGAATATTAACAAGCACAAATGCTTTTGTGTTTGACAAAGCATAGCACAAAACTTCCTTCAGTAGCGCCTTTCTTTTTGAAATATGTCCGTGAGTCTGGAACATAATGATTCACATAGATAAACAACACAACAAGAAACAATACACCAGGAAGAAGACACTGTATAAAATACAAACCTGAATTCCAATTTTAAGGCAACAGTTTGAGCACTTTTCTCTCAGCCCAGAATCTATAAATTAATATAAGAAGGAAGGCCCTTGATAAGAAAGGGCATTCTAATCTGGAAATATTGAGGTAAAAGAAAGCAATGGAACCAACAACCAGAACAATATGAAATGGCAGACTTTGAATTATAGGACATGGGCTGTACCTATGCCTCCCCAACAGCGGAGACCCTAGGAGGTTATATTGTGAAGAAAAAAACAAAGGAAGAACATAACTACATTGAGGTGGAAAAATATTGAGAACAAAGACATGTGCCTCAGCAGTAAAATATAGAAATGATGCAAAATCAAATAGTGGAAGTTAAGAACTCTCATCTTCAGGAAAGAGGTTCCCATGATAGGTAAACATTCTCCCCCGCCATGACCATAGCAGCCACCGCGGACTGAGAGTCACATTTCCCATCTGCAAGTTTAACTCATCAACTTTTCACTCCTGGAGGCAATGCAAAGCAAACTAAGGCATCGTGCAGGAAGGCTCCTGTGCACTGCCTTGAAGTCAGTTAGTACGGTAAAACAGTGAGAGTAAGGGTTCTGAGTTGATATGTATCATAGATGCACAGGTAACAGCCTTGGGGATGCAGGGAAAGTCCTGATTAAAAGACTCAAGAATCCAGTTGGGAAGTTTCAGCTCAATTTGGCATGAGCAGGGAGGAAGAGAATATGCAGTAACACCCACTTGGGCAACACCCAGCCAGGTACACAGTAATTCATCAAAGAGGAAAGAGAAAGAGGACAACAGCAATGGGTAAAAGGTTTAAATGACCAATCACACCTCTGAATCAGAAGCTAAATTAAATAAAAGCAGAGATGATCAAAAGCCATTTCATTTAAGCTCTGAGAGGTTTTCAAGTAGATCTCAGAATGTTGTTTGCGTGCTCTGACAAGCTCTGAAGTCCAGGAAGGAGAAGTGCTATAATTTTATGTTTCAGCTGCAAGGGCAGATGGAATTCGTCTCTCAGAGAACATAGGCCAGAAATACAAGTGAGGAAATCGGCTTGTGCTTAGCCAGAGGTGGATGACTGGCGATGGATTTTTTAATAATAGGAATTACAAAACTTTGCTTAAAACTCTATGGAAAGAACCCCAGAGACCAAAGGCCTATTTCATAATAGTAACAGAAAGAGATGAAAAAATCCCAAAGAGAAAACCTACAGGGACCTGGCTGAGTGACAAGAAGTCAGGGAAAATTAATAAGAGACCAGACACAGCCCTTGCAAGCCAGAGACCTCGAGTGGCAGGAGAAAAATCACCAATTTTAAGCAAGTCAGGAATGTTGCAGAGAACCACCAATAAATAGGGAAAGTGAATTTTAATGGAGCTTTGCAAAATGAGGGACAGATAAACCGTTTTAGAGTATAGCAGGGCTAGAACTGTGGAGTCTAGGGGTCACCCTCATAGAGTGGTTCTGCCAGGTCGAGCTTTCATCCATAGTTTCTGTTTTAACCTTCAGATCTTCTTTCCACTTTGCTAACCTTGCTAGTACTACCACCCACTCTGCTGTTCTTCCATACGCTTTCCATGGTAGAAAATAGAGTAGAATGGGCCAGGATTAGCAGCCATACTGCTCAAGCTCTGAATCTCAACTCCAGTTCTTCACAAAAATTGACAGTCACTGTTTCTTCACTTGTTAAGTGGGAATATGAATTCATTTCTTTAAAGGCCATTTTGAGAATATAATAAGAAAAGACCAACACCATACTTCAAACAGACAGTTTCTCAGTAAAAGCTACTATTTAAAAGCAACAAAATTCAATTCCATAATTCACCTAATGACTGTGATCTTAAGAATTGAGCCAGGTGCCTGGCCCAATGTTATTTAAGTTGACCAAGTCTGGAGGATGACAATTTTGAATCCAGCCTCAGCAAACTAAGACTTAGCAAAATCTTGTCATAAAATAAAATGTTTTTAAAGATCTATGAATATAGTTCAGTGTTAAGTTCCTTGGTTAAATATTCAGTATTGCTATAAAAAAGAAGAAGGAAGACAAGGTAGGAAGGAAGAAAGAAAAGACAGGAAGAAGTAAGGAAGGGAGGGAGGGAGGTAAGGGAAAATAGGGGAAGGAAAGGGAAGGGAAGGGAAGGGA
>PVJA010042777.1:0-17115 GCA_004027025.1 Myocastor coypus | reverse complement strand
TGTGTATGTATCTGCTTCCTCTTAGTCCAAAGAGAAGTATATTCCTTCCTTTTTTTTTTCTTTCTTTCTTTCTTTTTTCTATGCAACATCAATAGGGAGGTGGGTCATGCCCACACACTGCATTCTATAGAATGATTGTGAGGACAATATGCAATATGTCAACTTTCAAAGAAAAGAAGGGGGAAAAGAAAAAAAAAAGTAATGTGGATTTAGAAAGGTTGATGTTTAATTGTTTGATCAATCTTATATACCTATATGTATTAATCTAAACTGATCTGATGAAAATATGTAATATAACCATTGTTAAATTTAAACAATAAAAAAATTGAAAAAAGAAATGTACATCCTAGCCAGGCATGGTGGTGCATGCCTGCAATCCCAGCACTCAGGAGGCTGAGACAGGAGGATCAGTGCGAGTTCAAGACCAGTCTGGGCTACAAAAGTGAGCTCAAGGCCAGCCTGAACTTCATAATAAGACCCTGTCTCAGAAAGACGAAAAAAAAATAAAAATAAAAATTTAAAAATGTACATACAAAATGAGGTATAGAGGGATAGAATAGATGACCCCAAAGAAGTAATGTTAAAACTTTGATCCTCAGAGGAAGAGGAGATATATTCAAGCAGAAGTAAAGGTAAAGCTAAAGAATCCTTTAATTTTAATTTTAATTTTGATTTCTTTCCAAGTGATATGGTGTGGATAGGGTACAGGGTGGAAGAGCGATGACAACAGCTAAGACTAGAAACCAAGAAGAAACTACAGTAGGTTAATTGTGAAAGCAAAATAAAAAGTTTAGATTTGACATGAGCCCATAGATAGAAAGATTTCAAAAAGGTGCCGGACTTTAACCTAATCATGGTTTTGTTAGAGTCATATCACAGATTTAGAGTATTGGTGTACGCTAAATAGAAAGCATCATAGAAGCACAAAGCAAAGGAAATCGGAGATAAAAATAGGACAACTCAGACAGCTGCCTCAGTTATTAAATTAAATGATGAAATCCAACCCATCATCGAGTATCTGTGATAGGTGAAACCAAATGAAGCCCAACCCCACTGATCACACACTGCAGCCTAGCTGGAGAAACCCAGGGTTAGGTAAGCAGTCATGATTGGAGCATTTCACGTGAAGTCTGCACTTTCAGGACTCATAGCAGGTCTGCTAAAAAATTGTGCAGAAATGTATCAGCATCATCCTGTCCTCATCACTTTCCGTGTATTTGCACAACGCATCCCAATTAAAAGGCAAGTTTACACTATAAGAGTCATGGGAAGATGCATTTGCATTCTATTCTCCTTTGTATTTCACCTGTCTAGGGATGTATTTGTCAAATTGTTGGAAGCTCAATAAACATTTGTGGAGCAAGATGATGACAAAGAAGGGGAGAAAAGAGCATTTCTTATTTTATTTTCAAAACAGTGGTATAAATAAGAAAGCAATATGATTTAGAAAGTGAGAGCCAGGGAGTATGAAGCTCTTGAGTTTTCCCAAGTATTAAAATTTAGCATTTCACATAGGAACTAAGATATAGGACTGTGGTTCTTGAAAGGAAATTTATCAGATAACCGATAATAATTCATAAATGATCAATAACAATGTAGCAGTAAAAGGGATATTCAGGCATCATCGTCAGAGTTCGAGCAAAAAATGACTGCTCTGATGATTGTATCTGTTTATTGATAGGAAAAATGTATTTTCACTGCTCTCACATAGAATCCTCCAGGACTCCATAGCATAGTAAAACCTAGAGGAGATACATTCGTCTGTTTTATTTTAATACAAAACTTAGCAATAGTCATTGGAGAGGTTCAGACTGTGTCATTCTGACAACTTCTTCTGGTACAATGGGCAAGGGCTAGGATTGAGTCAACGACAAGGGAAATCACTTTTTGATTGAAAAGTGCATAGCTCTGGCATCAGAACTTATTTTGTGGTTCTGCTCTGTCCAAAGGACTGTAGAAGAGAGTTGCCTCCAGTTTTCTTCTCCATCTACGGAAGCACCTAAATCAGAAGAAGAAAATCAACGTCTTTAACAACTCAAAGGGTCAAGAGGGATCTCAGCCACATCAACCTCTGCCATTTGCTGATCCCAGATTTTCATTCATCTGCTCACTCTTGGAGAAGGCTGCAAGGTTAGCACTTGAATCAAAGTTGCTGTTGCACTATTTTCACCTGTGTCTAATAGATTTGTGTTGGGGAAAGACTATACTATGGACTATGAGTCTCTCCATGAATGAATTACAGTCTTTAAACCTAATCCAATGCCAGTGATGGAACTAGGCACTTTGACACAATGTTTTTACACTAATTGTTTGAGATGATATGAAGAAAATAACTTAATGTAGGGCAGACACAGAGTTATGCTGCTAGCTGAATGAAGTAGCAGGAAAGGAAAAGGGCAAGAACTTTAGCGTATTTCTTTTCTTATTTCCCAGGAGCTCCTTATAAAAACCAGGAGGTACCCTTAACATCTGTGCCTTCCAACTTCTACCTCAGCCCTATTAGGCACAATGTAATAGCTTCCAAAGCATGTTGATCAAATATGAAATGCACCCGTCAAGGGACAGTGAGCTCCCCTCATGATATTTAAAGTAAATTGGAGGACAAAGTATTCTTGATGTTTTAGAGGTTAATAAAGTTTTGCACAATGGTGGCTGATGGGGTTGGAGTCCAAAACATGACATGTCAGATCTCATAACCTGTAAAAGTCTTTATGTACTGAAATATTTTGCAGTTATAGTAAATTTAAATAATTCAAATTAACTTTGATTTACTCCCTCTGTCCTCAACAAATTGTGGAAATAAGTTATGTCACAAATTAAATCTATATAATAGGCATAAAGCACTCCAAGATTTGGTGAAGTTCAAGTTGTCCCATGCAATTACTCTTAGGACCACATGCCCTGAGGATACAGTAATTTGCGAAATAGCAATAATGATTGTCAACATAATTCTCACATAAAATAAGTTATTCTAACTTTTTCTAAAAAGGCACAAAGTTTAGAAATGAAAAAGCCTTGATTAAAAAAAAAAAAAAAAGCATAGTTCCTTACATTAGAAACAACTCCTATTTCAGAAAAACAATTACACACACATACATGCAAGCCCACATACATATACCACCAGAGCTCTTTCTAAGTTGAACAGTATGTAGATTTGCAGGAATGTGGTAGCTGAAACATGGGCTCTATTTTAGCTGTTCCAGTTACCAGTGTGAGTACTGAACAGCTCAGTCTGGATCAGAACTGGCACTGAGGGAAACAAAACCCTAGAAGCAAATCCTTATGAACTACTGTTTTGGGGCACAGACACCTAAAAAAACACATTCACCAAAAGGAAAACTCATTAGTGTTACATTTTTAACCATTAAGTTCATCTGAGGCAGAACTTCCACACACATCTCTTGCCAGAAACCTAATCTCAAGCACTGTACTTGGCACAGCCTAAGTGATCACTGAAGTTGGTTTCTTTGTCTCAATAGGACACATGTTAGAACCTATATTTCCCGAGTGACTTCACTAGGATGAAAGGCCGTAGCTCTGTAAATAGACTCTCTCAGATTTATACAGTTAGTAAATGGCAGAGCCAAATGAAGCACATTCAGGAAGATTCCAGATCATACAGATTTTAGTATAATTCTATAAAGAGCCTCAGGAAAACATACCAGATGAAAATTGAGACCATTTGAATCTCAAGATGAAGAGGAAACAGAACCAAGAAACCTCCCTAGTTTGTTGTGAAATGGCAAAATGTATTTACTGCACACATTTAGAAATATGTGTATAAAACAACACAGCCATGGTACAATACATAGATTAATTTGTCCTATAGAGGTTTAAAATAGAACAGGCACAGAAACTGAAAAATGGTATGGGCACCTGGCAGGAATACAAAGGGGTAGCACTGACAGGAGGTTGGCCAGCTCTCTCCCAAGAGGTTTTCCAGAGCCAACATTCACAGCCTTTCAAAATTTGCTACCATCTTCACTCCAGACCAGTTCACGGATTTGAAAACATGAATCATCCACCCTACAGCACATCCATCACTCTTGGCCACAGTCCAGTGTGACTTACAAGTCTCTCTGTTTTCACTAGGGAAAAAAAAGGCAATACATTGATGATAAGAGTACCACTAGGAAACTTTTATCTTGACCAACAATTTTTGAATAGACATCCATACAAGTTATACGGAATCAAACCATGTAAGTTGATAAAATTTAGAACAAGAGGGTTAAGACAGATAGATTCTCTAAGGATATCAGGTAAAAAAAACATTGCTTACTATTAAATTTTTCTTAAGAATACTACAAGAACTCTATGTTCTCAAAATTTTTCTTTATGTTCTTATGTAGGAGTAGTAGGTAGAGATTGAAATATTTAGCTAAACAACCATGTGGAAGGGGGTAGTGATAAATGAAATAAGATGGCACCAAGTAAGATAGACAGACATAAAGATAAAGAGGAACTGTAGAGTTTTGGGCCAAATACCCATGCAGTATTTTTATTTCTATTTTTTATGCATTTAATACAGGATCTATAGAATCTCACTGGACAGATCGGGCTCATCATAATTCTCCTGTTTTCAGCTTCCCAAGTTCTGGGATTAAAGGCATGTGGCAACACACCCAGTCTCAGTTGTCCTCTCAGCGTGCCTCTGGATCGGGGCCAGCACAGCATAGAAATCAAATCCCGGTCCCCTAGCACTTGTCTAAGGAGGTGCTTTAGTCTGCTAAGCTAACTGGCCTGCCCTAGTAATAGAAGTTTGAGGGATTCAAAATGTGTGGAATATGAAGAACAATGCTGTTGAAGTAGAAGAGAGAGTTTTACTTGGACCATGGGGGGCGGGGTGGGAACATGCTAATATAGTTAAATGACAGTATTTTTTTATGATTTAAAAAGTTACATAACTTTGCTGTGTCATCCATCCTAGACAAAATATAAATGGTCTCCTTTAAAGCTTTTACAACAATATCGACACTCAAGACAAAATTCATCTTTAAGGGAAAACTATATCTTCAAGCTTTTCTCATAACGACTCGATGAGCATAGAGAGGACTCAGTGCATGAGTAAGGAAACCGATAGACAAAAGAATTAAGACGAGTAAGGTAGGTGGGGAAACGGTGCTACTGAAGAACCCCGTAGCTGGACCAAAGAGCAGATGCCTAATTAAAGAAATTCTCAAGTGTCTTTCCATTTAGATGAATGAGATTCAAAGGACCTGGATTAAATAGCTACTTGGATAAGATCTTGGATAAATACTTAAGTGTTCTCTATATTAGCTTCCTCCTGTCAGTATTAAAAAACACCTGTTAGTAACACAAAATAGATAAATAAATAAATATTTTTTTAAAAAAAGTATTTCTCAGAGTATTGTCACAATATATGAAAGCTTTTAAAACTTTTGTTAGATTCTCAGATATATGATATAACTATAGTTAAAATTTGGAAGTTTAGCTTAATACATCATCAAATTATCAGAATCACATGTTAATGGCCTAGCTTATAACGCATTTAAATGTGTACAGGTACATACATGTGTAGGTTTCCCCATTCCCCAACTCCATTTTACTACCTGTACTTTGCCTGAGAAAATGATAAACAAATACTACAAAATTGAACAGCTCATGAAGAATTTAGCTAACAACAGATACTAGAGGAGCTACAGGGAAAAAAAGAATCCCTCTGCACTGCTGGTGGAAGTGTACACTCACACATCCACCATGGAAATCGGAGTGGAGAGTTCTCAAAATGCTAAGATCAGAGGGCGCATTCACTGTAACTACTCCTCTCCTTGGTATTTCTTTAAAAGCGCTGAAAGCATCATACTACAGTGCACTTATGTGCACCCATGTCTATAGCAGCACTATTTCTCATAGCCAAATCTTGGAAACAAGCAAGATGCCCATCAGCTGAGGAATGGATACAAAAACATATATTTTTATAGAATGGAATATTACTCGGCTATAAAAGAAAATAAACTAGAGGTTTCCATAGGAGAATGGATGCAACTAGAGACCACACATGTAAGTGAAATAAATCAGACCCCCACGTGTAAACATCATATTTTCTTGCTAGAATAAGAAACTGCAAGAGTAAATAAAATCTGAAAAGTGCAATAGATCTGTTCAAAGAAAAAGAACAACTGAGATAAAGAAAAAAAAGACAAAAGGGAGAAAAAGGAAAGGGAAAAAATTATTGTTATGTAGATATACAGGAAAGGTTGGATGATAGTGCTGATTTCTGCTGGTCTATTAACGTTAATGCTTATGCTTACTTTTCTCTCCTTTTTATTTTTTATAAGGTTTTTGACCAATTTTGCATGCTTATCTCTGCTAATCTGAACAATTAATTTGAAGAGAACAATATGCAATGTGACAAACTTTTTTTCCTATGATTTTATTTAGTGAAATTCCATCATTTCTAATGTTTTTACTATTTTTTATTTTCCTTAAAATATTTTTAAAATGATAATGGCAAAAACGTCAAAGGAAACCCAAACACCAAGCATACATTTGCTGTTTCACACTAAACAGATCTGTCAGAAATCTGTGGTGTTTTACTAAAAATAATGCCAATCCCCTCACGCATTCCCACGCTTACCACAGCACAATTCCTAACAGCTAATTCTTGGAAGTGACTTGTATGCACGTGATCAAATCAATGGATAAAGAAAATGTGGCATTTGCACTCAAGGAGGTACAGTTGTATAAAGAAAGATAAATAGGAGTCACTTGTAAAAAAGAAAGAAAGAGAAGAAAGAGAAAGAAAGATAGAAAGAAAGAAAGAAAGAAAGAAAGAAAGAAAGAAAGAAAGAAAGAAAGAAAAAAAGAAATTGGTACCTCGAGACTATAACCTTAAGTGAAATCATTTAGACACACAAGATTAAACATCACACAACTGCTAATATAAGAGAAAACCAATGTATCAGTAAAGGAGCAAAATAAAAGATAGGTCAGAGGAAGCAGGCAGATCGCTTACAAAGGGGAAGAAAATTGTGCGGACAGAGAGATGGGTGAAGGAAGGGAGTGGAAGTTGACACAGGGAAAGTCAGAGGTGTTATGTATGCCCACCTCCCCCCCAGAATGAGTGTTGTCATTATGCATTCATAAAATTAAATTTTAAAATAATATTAATACCTTATGAAATAAATAAGGCATTTTGCTTCAGTTGTCATTAGAAACAGAAATCATTCTGAAATTCACTTTCAGTGGTTGAATGGTTTTTCTTTCAAAACATATTTGAAAACCCCATAACACCTAATACTTGAGCAGATGACTGCATTTCAGGACAGAGCCTTTGCAGAAGTGCCTAAATTAAAATGGACATATCTCACTGACTCTAATCCAGTTTTCCTGACTTCCCTATATTGAGAGGAAGTTCACACTGAGAAACACCATGGCTGCAGTCCCGTGTAAGGGCACAGCATAAAGAAATTTATCAACACACCAAGCAGCAGGCCCTCACAAGTCAAAGCTGCTGGCACCTTGACATTAGATTTCCAGTTTCCAGAATCAAAGGACACTTCCTCTGTGCTGTTAGCAAGGCACCTGCTTGTTGCTCAGATTTATGGAAGTCACCTGGAGGTAAGAGGCATCATCTCAGTGACACAGAATGGGAAACAGAGTCCTAGATCGAGTGCTATCTGGAAACTCGTGCAAATGACCCTGTGGAAAAGAGTCAAACAACAGCAGACTCTCAAAGGTGGAAGGATGCGATGGGAAGTGAGGCACTTGCCAAGCGGAGAACTTTTCCTTGTTAACAAATGGTCCTGGGAAATCTAACAAAGTCAGTAATTGGCAGCAGGAAGATGAGGTGATGCACTTATAGAAACCATTGACAAAACACAGAACTATTAGACCTATTTTTTGTGAATAAGATTTCTACTCAAATGATCATGTAATAATAATCTAAAAATAAACCAGTGAATAGATTCTTAGCACACTCACTAGTTTAGTAATTGGTGTGATTTTTAAATGTCCCTGAAACACCCGCAGATTAAGGAATTAAAGGTATATCCCTAAGCCTGCAGTGCTGTAGAGAGGTGGTAAATCTTCCAAGACATTGGACCTAGAGGAAGGAAGTTAAATTCTGTTCTCTGCCTCTGCCTCTGACTCCGTCTCTCTCTGCCTCTGTCTCTGTTTCTTTCTCTGTCTCTCCCGCCCCTTCCTCTCTCCACCCAAAATGCCATAATGTAATACAATTGCATGTACTGCAACATGATGTCTTCTACCACCACATATCTAAAACAGTGGAGCCAAGTAAATACAGAACTAAACTGCTAAAACAGTCGGAAAATAAACACAAAACACAAGAAAGCAAATTGAAAGGAAGAAAAGAAGACCCCATACAGCTTCCCAGTGTGATCCTCTCTACACTTCGCCACGGTGATGAGAAGCCAACAGTCACCGCACTGCGAAGGTACATAGTGGATTTGCAGTATGCATTTTTGCATCTGTGAAAACTATTCGGTTTCTTCTATCCCCTGTTTTTTTATATATATTTTCATTTTAAATTATAGTTGGCTATCTACACTCACAATTTCTTCACCGACTTTCCTCATATAAAATGCTTCAGCTGGTCTGAGAGTTCTTTTAACCTTCTTCCTATTAAGCAGACATGCTATTTTATTTGTCAGAAAAAAAGCTCAGGGAGATACTAAAACAGAAGAAAATAACAGAAAACCGAGAGGAGCTAAAGGTGACAAAGAGATCTCCTGAAGAGGTGTTAGGAGAAGAGATTTGATTTTTTACATATATTAAAGTTTTCTGTTTTTGAGTAGAGAGGATGCACTTGAGGTAATCTATCTTTAATGTGAAAGACTGTCAGAGAGGCACCAGGTAACTTGGTTTCTAAGGAGTTTCTTTGAGCAATGAAATGTGGACTTCACCTTACTACATTATGCAGCTAAGATCACTAGAAGTGTAAACTGACATTGTTATTGTTGTGTGACGAACTGAATTTTTTAACAGTAATTGTGTGCTAAGATTTAATATAATGTGGTACTGCATCAATTCTATGGTGCATGTGTGTGTGTGCATATGTCTGTATGCATTCACATATATCCACATGTAAATATGTTTTTGTATTTGTTTGTGTTTGTTCATGTGTATATGGGTGTATGCATGTGTGTATTCATATGCTCATGCGAGGGCTGGGGAGATAGCTCCAAGGCACAGGTGCCTGCTGGGCAAGTGCAAGGTCGTGAGTTCGAACCCTGGTCCCACAAAAAAAAAAAAAAAACAGACATATGCTCATGTGTGTTTACATGTATGTGCATGCATGTATGTGTGTCTGAGTGTGTGTGCAAATGTGTATGCCTGTGTCACCCTACAAGCTGGAAATTGGGTGGAAGAGAGAAAAACTGAAGAAAGAATAGCAGATTGGAGTCCTCTGACTCTGCAGATTGCGTTTATTCTCTTGTATTTAAGTTAAATTTGGCTATTTTTTGACATCCAGTCACAAGGTCTTCTAAAGCGCTTGTACACATTGTGTCCCACCCCTGCCTTGCCTGTAGTTCTTAGCAATTAAGAAGTGCAAGGAACGCAACCTCCTGGATAGCCGGGGGCTGGCCAGCATGGCCTGAATCCTGCCTGCATGCTCTAGAATCCAGGTGTCCTTTAATGCATCCAGCCAATTAGTACTGTCTCTGAGGTTTATCGTTTAGGGCAGATTGCCTTCTACAGTACTTCCTAGAAGTGCAAGTAGGAGATAAGCCAAGACTCTTTCCACTCCCGGAAGATTTTGTGAGCCATGGAGGACCAGTTCATCATATATCTTTGGCTCCCACTGTCCCTTTCTGCCACCTGCCTACCATAAATACACTCCATGGAATGGGAATGTGTTATGTATAAACAACTTATACAGACATACTCACACAAGCAGTGCAAGTGTATTCCAAGATGAATGGATAGAAGTTGTGGCCAGGAGTCAGGGATGCTCTTTTGCAGAGTAGTGAAAATTTCTGGCAGGAATTAGAACTGCAAGGTTAGCGAAGAATCTTTCTTACCTAAGTAAGAAACACCACCGTCAGGGCCTGGCAGCGGAGCATAGAAGAACCAGGAATGTCCAGAAAAAGGTTCTCATACACATGGTCCACAGTGATGTGGGCATCTCTGTATCCCTTCCTCAGCATCTGACACATAAAACTTGTGTGCTGTGTAAAAGTCATGTCAGGATAAACTGCTGCCATGTCAGAACTAATTAAGACAGTGATGCCAAACTGTACCAAAAGTCATAGTACACCTCACTATCACAAAAGTGTGGAAATTAAAGCAAACAAGCAAGAAAGTTCCACATCTTTGATGAGAAAATGAAAATAATTCTTTAAACTATGAGCACAACCAACTCTTTGTTTAATGTTCTGTGTAATGTGATGAGTATATACACAGATTCTCCTGTTACATGCTGAAGTCTGAGTATCTTCTCAAGAAGGTGAATGTGGCTGCTCCTGCTGCCAGCTGAACTGACCACATCTTTATGGCAACTTATTTTCATGAAACAACATATGAGAAACAAACTGGAGCCATTATGAAAGTCACATGCAACACATGTTTTATCAAAAGTATGGAAAACTAGCCGGTCATTTCAAAAATAACCAGCAGTTTCTGCTGCCCATATCAAACTTTCAGATTTCTACAAATAGTTAGAATCTTAGCAGATATGTATCTGCCCTTCATGTTGAAGCTTCAAATTATTTTAAGATTTTTCTGGAACATTGGTAATATTACTGAATATAAGTTTTGTCAGATTGTATACCTAAGTTGAAAAAGATTCTATTACTGAAAAGTCCAATATTTTCTAAATATATGGTCTTAGAAAATTATAAATGGGAAAAGGTCTGTTCCAAGTACAACATAGACCAAAGGATCAAATGAAGAAAGAAACAGAACAATTAGAGTTTCATGATAAACAGTAAAGGTAATGGAAGAACAGAATAAATAAAAACCAAATAGAAATTATGTTCATTAAAAATGTAATATTCGCCTGATACAATGCTCGAGAGTTGGCCATGAATCTCCTATTTTTTATAACTACATAAATAACATCAGTGGCCATCATCAAGGTCATTGATATGTTTTATCTGTACTTAGTAAGTAGAAAGGCAAGTGAAAGACAGATATCAACTGCTCAAACCATAGTCAAAGTAGAATTTATGAGTGTGACAAATAACATATCACCTTTAATTTCATAAGGGAAAAAATCTAAAATATTCTGACTGAAATACACGGACATTAAATATAAGAATCATGAGCCTTTCTCATCATGAAAAAGCTATTCTTTTTTAATATTTACTGATCAGTACTGCAGAGGGAGGCATCACTCACGTTATGCATGTAATAAGCAAGGTTATTGGAGAGGTGAAGTAAGGCCTACGTGGTCTAATGATCAGTCAGAGAACAAAACTCATTGGTGTGCTTGCTGCACAGCACTGGATTGGAAGTCACACTTTCCAGAGTGTTCATGAGCTGAAATTTTGGAAAATGTATGATCTTTTATAATGTTGATCATAAAATAAATTATGATCCAACGTTCAGGAACAAGAGCAATATAGGACTGAATTATATATACAGTTTTTGTGTGCATTTTTGTATAATTAACAGTCCAAATAATTTAAAATAACTTTCCATTAGCAAAGGATAAGAAGTAAATCTTGTTTGCCAGATCAATATGATAAATTACCTTATAGAGTTAGATGACATACAGCTGTGCATATATTTCCACACAAATTGTGTATGAAAGTAATTACTTTTTAATGAATTTTTATTCTTATAATAGTATTCATGCTTTGTAGAAAATTATGCTTAGTAAAAAAATTCACGGAAATATGTCATACCCTATCCAGATGCTTCCATCTCTAAACAAAGAAAAAATGCCAATGTAAAGACTCAATCAAAAAATGAACAACTAAAATGAACATACACTTCTCAGACGAAGTGCAAGTGGTCAACAAACCCACGAGAAGCATTCAACAGATTTAGCCATCTCTTTCTTTTGATTAATTTTGTGTGTGTAGTACTGGGAATTGAACTCAAGACCTGCACTTGCCATTGAGGCACTTATGCTGCAGAGCTAAGTTCCCCGCCTTCTTTAGCCATAAAGAAAAGAAAAATTTAAAACGCATTTAACTTTGACCTTACTGAAGAAATAATGAGTATCGTCAAGAAATCACACAATAACAAACGTTGGCAAGGTTGTGGATGAAAATGAGCCCATTCACATTGCTTGTGGGAATGTAAACCAGTACAACTTCTATAAAAATGACTACGGAGATGCTTCAAATAAATAAAAATACAAATTCTGTTCAGCACAGCTATAGCCTTTCCAGGAATCTTTCCAAAAGAGTTACAGACAACATATGACAATGATACATGCATAACAATGTTAATCACAGCAAAATTCACAATAGCTAAATCTTGTGCTGAGTGTAGTGGCACCAGCCCATAATGCCACCATTCAAGAGTATGCTGAAGAATTGCCATGATTTTGAGGCCAGCCTGGGCTACATAATGCACTCAAGGCCAGCTTCAACTACATCAAAAGACAAGCCTGGAAGGAAAAAAGGAAGGAAGGAAGGAAGGAAGGAAGGAAGGAAGGAAGGAAGGAAGGAAGGAAAGAAGGAAAGAAGGCAGGAAGGAAAGTAATCAAGGAAAGAATCTTGCAACATCTTCTCTGCCCAATAACAAATGGATGAAGTTCAGTGTTTATACACAATGGAGTACTGCTCTGCCATCAAAAATTATAATCTTAACTTAGTTTTAAAACCTGGGAATTTTCATCCCAAAGTTAGTGTTTTTCATTCTACCAAATTATCAAACAAAAAGTATTTCTGGACATCAAATTAGCTAATAAGGCACAACTTTGCTCAATCCTTAGTCTTAAGAATCACTGGTATAGATATTTACTTTCAATAATCAATACAAGTGGGGTGATAACTTGTTGGAGGGGGAATATTAGTGTTGGTTTCACAGACCTTGAATCTCAAAGCTTCAAGGTACGACTGGAAAAAGTTAAGCATATCTTGTTTCAATCTGATGCAAGCTTTCAAAAAAGAAGGTCATATGCTACCTGCTCTCTCAACCATGGTGACTATTAAATAAAACGTTCTATGTCTAGTATATGCCATTAATGTAGTATATTCAAGTTTCCTGCTTTCTTTGCAGCAAACGTCACAATAATTGCACATTGATATAATTCTTCTGATATACTCAAGGCACTCATTTAAAATCGTACCTGGCTATCAGTTCAGGCCACTGTGCAGTCCTGGCACAGAATCCACTGAGCCGTTAGGCAAGAACCCATTCTCATATCTGTACATACAGATATTTGACGTAGGATAAACTTTAGAGAACTGATGAATCATGCATAAAAAATAGAATTCTGGAGCTTCCTCAACAATTTTAGAGTAAAACAGAATGATGTTTTCCAAAAGTTCAGTGTTTCAGTTTCAGGCAACTGTGTTGAAGGAACAGCTCTACAAATGAAAATGCAGTTTCTTTCAGTGGTTATTTGTTTTTAAATCCTGACATAGTCTAAATAAAATGATTCTATTTGATAGTTGCAAAAGCTTTTTGTAATAAATAGTTGAAAATATTTCTACTAGGGGAATAATTAACTTTAGTTTCTAGACATTTCAGGAAAGGGTTTCTGGCATGTATGCCCTGAATACTAAGATACTTAGTTCTGTAAAAATATAGCCATTAAATCAACAATTATCTATACTGTTCCTACTGTGGGTCTAGGATGCAGACTCTCATTTTGTTTTCTTGTGATATGCAGTTCTTATAAAGTCTTAATCCAGTGACTGCTCCCAGTATTGTAGTCTGCATTCAGATTTCCCCTTAAAGTCTTATACAACCAGAGACTCTGAGGTGATGGGATTATGGGTGTGACTGGCATTACACCTGGTTTAACTCAAGCTTATCCAAAAAGCCAAGAAGCAATACAGCCAGCTTGTTATTAAGAGGTAAGATATAATAGGAAGAAGTTGTCACTGGGGGCTTAGCCTGGCAGTATTTATCTCCCTCCCTCCCTCTTCCTTTGACTTCTGCTACTTCATAGATATCATGCCCTGAGCCACACCTCTGTGTCATACCACCCTGTCTTGGAGCCAGCTGACTACTACAGACTGAAACCTTTACAAACTGTGAGTTGTAAAAAGACTCTCCTCCATTAAGTTAAGGGTACCATGTATTATATCTCAGTGACAGTAAAGTGTCTAAGACACTTCCCTGCTTCCCTACTGTCGTGGGTGCTTAGAACATTTAATGGCAAAGTCCTTGCCCACACCTGACCTCTGCATTCACTACTGAAAACTACTGAGCATAATAGGTTTGCCAACCATCATCAGTGTGTGCTCATGTGAAGGTTAAAGAGTGTCGCATTCAAAAATTGCACTCATAAATATACAGGACTTTGTGATTGATTGAGCAATATAATCAGGATAAATGAATATTAGTTTCTGTAAAAAAATGGCTTAGACACTTAAACTGAAACCTTTTTATCTATGCATGTCATCAGCGTTAGCTGCAGCAACTCTGACTTCAAACTTCTATTTTTAACATCGCTCCCTGTTTGGGAGAAAAAAAGAGCAATTTAAATAAAGAGCTGTTAGTTTTCCTGAAGAGAATTATTTATAAGACTCTGTTAATGGACAATTTCCATAGAGTTGCTAATTGTTCCTTATTTTAAAATTCATTGTTCTGAGAATGAGTTGTAGCAAATAATGTAAACACCAGCCAGGCAGGGAGTATTGCTCTGCATTAGTATCCGCATTATGATTCAGTCATAATTAATACACTTCTAAAATAAAGTGTTGACAGCACTCTTATTCAAATATATAGCATATGTTTATAGTCTCACACATTCAAGATACACATATAATTACAGTATATGTGTGAGGGAAATTGTACAAGCAGTCCAAGGAGTTGTGTTTGTACTAACTGAAAACTTTCACTGTCCAATTGAAAGAGGTGAGCCCTTGCACTGACACCACTGTGGACTGCCCAGCAGGCATGGCTGGGCTGAGTTACCAGACCAAAAATGCAATCGGAAGAGCACAGAAGTTTTTGTTTTTCTTCTTTGTGGTAAAACACTGAGAGGCTAGAGGAAGTCAGGGCACTCACCACGTCTCCTTACCTCAGCCAGTGATCCACCTCAGTGGAGCAATATATTGGTCTTAGAAACTAAGGAACTTAGAACCTTAAGACTCAACTCCCATCAATGCAAGCTTACTACTGCATGTAGGAAAATGACCATTTCTTCTCATTAGAAATGTGTTTCACAGTATCAGAGAAACTACAAAGTATGTCTGCATATTATTTTGTTTTCCATATTTGAACCTTTGCAAAATAATGAATTATGTGTCATCGCAAAGGACTCACCCATATATTTCAAAACATTATCCATTACAAATTGCAAGAAGAGTTTGATCCAGGATTAGGCTTCAGGAAAACAAAAACAGACAATTCCTTTGGGGAAATACATGTCATAAAGTGTTAAAATTAAGATGCAGGCTAAATGCCAATTAATGGTTAGGCTTCTGCAGTACATTTTTTTAATTCACGGCAGAAACAATGTAGCACAAAATTAGTTACATTGTTTAAAGATGAATCCTACCATGATTGAGTACCATGATAGGATCAGATAAAAGAGAAAGAAACAATTCAATGGACACCAAAAGAGTTGTAAATGCATATTAAGAATCTACCACATACATGTGTGATTCAAATTACATGTATCACTTCATCTCTGAAATATCACTAAAAGATAGCTTTTATCAGGAGGGCAAGGCAGTTCAGTGGATGAAGGGCCTGCTTTGCAAAGTACAGGGAAGTCCAACAGTAGCCCCTTCATCGCCTACTTAACATCCCTATGCAAAGTCTTCTGTTTTATTTAGAGTCTTGCCTCCTGTCCTTGTTCCACTTGCAAAATTAACACAGTGATCTATGTCCTTGATAGCTAGTTCTTTTAAGGGGGCAACTATTGAATTTATCAAACAGATGAAAACCATTAGGTGGTAGAAGGACACTTTTTATGTCCTTAGATTTCTGTGACACCTGACAGATGGAGCAGATGCCCACAAATGACCCAGTGTCTCAGCAATTGTTGTCTGTGCAGCAAGAATATAGATAGGATGCAGTGTGTTCATTTACAAGGAAGAACTACTGAAAGATTCATAATTTGGATTCAATGGATACCATTATTTCTTTTGTGAGTCTACATAAGTCTCATTAACAGTAATAGCAATTATGTGGACACATCCTGAAGAGTGACATGGAGGGTATGCTGAGTTAATAGTCAGGTTGGAGAGGAAAAGCTGGCTATAAAAGGTCTCATTTAAGATATGTTGCATTTTTTATTTGAAGTGGCTAATTGCTGCCATTGAACTCTGCCATCAATATCTTTGATGACAATGTCAGAGAGAGAAAAAGTAAAAAGCAACAAACGCATTAGAGGGCATCATGTGTAATCTGAGCATTCCACCAGATAGAATAGAAAATTGCTCATTTCCATATCCTTTCTGTCTTCATTTTTACCTTGGTTCTCTTGTTGTGTAATTCGACAGCACTGTACATGAAGAAGATACGTGTTTTGTAGTCATTCAGCCATCCATGTCATTTTGGTCTTAAATTCTGAAGAAGTGTGTGTGTGTGTGTGTGTGTGTGTGTGTGTGTGTGTGTTTTGAGAGAAAATATAATATATACCTTAGGAATAGAATATATATATATATATACATATATATATATATATATGTTTTAAATCATGGAAGATGGAATTAAAATGAACACCATTTGAGGTGTTATCCTTTAGCAAATGAATTAAATCATAAAGTGTTTTGTAGTCATTCAGTCATGCATTTCATCCCAAGATTTTTGACTCCAAAATCATGTAACTTCACAAAAATCTCTTTTGCTAGTTTCAGCTTCTACACCGCTATAAAATTCTTAATTGCTTATGAAGTCAGTGTGAGATGTAGATTAGGTAGAAGCATGCCTGGGGATGGTTATAGTAGTAATGATTGTACTATAGATGTACTAGGTCAAGATCTTGATTCACTGAATATTACCTTATTCCTGTTTATACTTGCCTTTCATCATGCACACTAAAACTTTTTTATG
>PVJA010042776.1:0-17177 GCA_004027025.1 Myocastor coypus | reverse complement strand
CCTAAGTTTTGCTAGGCAGGCGCTTTAGACCACTGAGCAATCCTGCCGGGCGGTTGATGTTTTTTAATAGCTATCCCTATGGTGCAGAGTGATGCTCACTGGGGTATTAATTTGCACTTCCTTAATGATCAGTAGGAGTAAGCATCTTGGTTTTCTTTTTGTATTTTAGGGAAGGATCTACAGGGTGTTGAGGGTCTTACTACTAGACTGGACTCATAGTGATCCGCCTGCTTACAGCCTCCTAAGAACTGGGATTACAGGTGCATGTGCCTACAGACCCAGTCTCAATTGCCATCTCAGCATGCCCTGGGGGCAGGGCCAGCACAGCAGGCCCAGGGATCGAACCCTGGCCCCTGTACCTGCTTGCAGGTGCTTTGATCTGCTGAACTATTTGGCTGGTCTGGAGGTAAGCATCTCTGCATGTGCTTGTTGGTCATTTGGATATACTTAGGAAAAATGTGCATATTAGTCATTTGCCTTTTTTAAATTAGGCCAGTTTTTTTCTTGTTGACTTTTAGGAATATATATATATATATATATATATATATATATATGTATATATATGTATGTATATATGTATATATATGTATATATATGTATATATATATTTTTTGTAGGACATACATATAATTTGTATATTTAATATATATTAATATATAAATTATATATATATTTTTCCTTTTGTGGGTGTTTGAGATAAGGTCTCACTCTGTAATTCTTGCTGGCCTTCAACTCACTATGTAGCCCAGACTGGCCTTGAACTGATGGCAGTCCCATTGCCTCTGCCTCCCTAATGTTACAACTACTGGCATGTGCCCCATACCTGGCTGGAATGTGTATATGTTTAGCACAAATAGTGAGATGCTGTATAAATCATTCTGTACCACGTGTTCCTCACTTATCAGTACATCTTGATGATTACTCTTTCTTGGTACATAAAGGCCCTATTTCACTATATGTATAACTAATGAAACATTAGTCTCTCATACATAGTTATGTAAGTTGTTTCCAGGCTTTTGGTATAATATTACATGCTTCAGAGACTATTTTAGTGTATATATAATTTTGCAACAGTCAGAAATTTTCTCTAGGATAAATTCTTTGAAATATGTCAAAGCACATGAATATTTTTGGTACATGTCTCTGTCTTGACAGTGTCAGCTCACATTGTATTTAGTTGTCTGTTTTTCCTCTCCCCCTAAAGAAAATTTAATATCACCTTTTGGATTTTTTTTACCAATGTGCTGTGTGAAAAATAGAAATATAATTCATCTTCTGAATTATGAACATCTTTTGTATCCCTAGTAACTACTTGTTGTTTCCTTTTGCTTGAACACTGTACACTCCTTCCCTGTCATTAAATTATTTTTGTTTTCTATATTAAAGACTTGAGTCATACACTGTGATATGTGTGTCTTCTGTTTTTTCATTCCATTTTTCTTTCTGGAGGTCACAAATTAAAAAATATTTATATTTAGTAAGTTGCACATCTTTTGAATATGAATTTAATTTTTGGAAACAGGAGTCATTTTGTTTTGCTTTTATGTTCTGTTATATTCTTTCATCTTTCACTTTTTACATTAAAAATTTTTTATTGGTACCTTTTAGATATACGTAATAACATTCGTCATGGGGTACCTGCACCCCTACAGAATATATCTTGCCTCTTTGTTGTTATCCCCATCCCGCTAGCCTCCCTCAACCCCTTGCCCCTCCTTATTTACAAAACGCTTGTCTCCAGTTTCTCCTCCCTGCTTTTCTTGCCCCTCTGTTATGGTTTATGTCTAGTTGTCCCCCCAAAGCCTCATGGAGTCATTGGGCGGGGACTTCTAGAGTTTGAGACTTGATCCATGATCCCTGGGATTATGGGTTTTAGTACTGATGTGATTATGGGTGGAAGTACTTCTGGGATTATGGGTGTAGCCTAGGGTGGGAGCTAAGGCGGAGAGCCTGAATGTAATATAAAGAGAGACAGAGAGACAGACTGGAGCTCGAGCTGTTGCTGCTGCTCTGCTGCCGTGTTGGTTGGCTACCTCTGCCGCCATTTTGTTGCTGTTTCGCCGCCATGAACTGGATGCTCTCTGCCCTGCTCCACTCAGCCTTGGGCCAGCCGAATATGGACTGAAACCTCTACGAACTGTGAGCTAAATAAACCTTTCCTTCCTTCATTTTGAGTGTCGGGTATTTGTCCCAGCAACGAGCAAAAAGTAACTAACACACCCTCCCTCCTCCCCCTTGTTCCCATCTGAACATGTTCTTCCCACTTCCCAGTATCTGTCGCACATTTTGGTCCTTACTGTCACTTTCAGTTTCTCACACCAGAGAACCCTGTATTATTTGAGTATGTGTCTGATTTATTTCACTTGAGCATGATCTCAAGGTCCGTTCATTACTAAAAATGTCTCATATGTATCCTTTTTTATGGCACAGTAACACTCCATTGTATTAAAAACAACCCGTGCCTTCATTATCTCTTCATCAGAGGATGGACATTGGTGCTATTTCCAAGTTTCAGCTGTTACAAACTGTGCTGGTATAAACATGGGTGTGCATATATAACTGTGATGTGATGCTTTTAATTCTTTTCAAGAAGATACCTGGGTCAAATGGAACCTCTGGTTTAGGGCTTTTTGAGGAATCTCCATACTGATTTCTGCAGCGGTTGTACCCATCTACACTCCAACAGTGAAGAAGGGCCCCTTTGTTATTAGTTGTTTTCTTTATGATAGCCATTCTAGGGTGAGATAGATTCTCAGTGTTGTTTTAATTTGTATCTCTCAAATGACCAATGGTGTTAAACGTTTTTGCATATATTTATTTACCTTTTGTATTTCTTCCTCTGAGAAGTGTGTATTCATCTCAGATGCTCAGTTTTTGATTGGGTCTCTAAATTTGTGGGGTCTGATTTTTAAGTTCTTTATCTGTCCTAGAAGCCAGTCTTTTGTCTGAGGAACAGCTGGTAAACATTTTTCCCATGTGGTGGGATGTCTCTCCATTCCGCTGGTGGCGTCTCTTGCTGTGCACAAGCTTCTGGGTAATGTGAGATCACAGTTGAGATTCTTTGTGACAGTTCCTGTGTGATCAAAGTTTTGTTCATAAAGTCTTCATCTACCCCAGTGTCTTCAGGAGTTCTATCTATTCTATCATTCAGCAGATTTAGTGGTTATGCTTTAATATTTAGATCTTTGATCCATTTCAATTTTATTTTAGTGCATGGAGAGAAATATGGGCGTGTTTTTAACCTTCAGCATGGGGAAAGCCAGTTTTCCCAGAACCATTTATTAGACAGGCTATCTTTCTTTCAGTGAGGCTATTTGGTTCCTTTGTCATAGACAAGGTGGCTGAGTATGTCTACAGTTTCTTATGCGCCTTCTAATATGTTGCCTTGATCCTCAGGTCTGTGTTTTGCCACTACCTTACTGTTTTTATCACAGTAGTTTTGTAGAATAATTTCAAGTCTGGGATAGTGATGCTCCCTTGCCTTGCTTTTTTTGTCTAGAGTTGCCTTTTTTATTCTAGGTCTCTTGTGGTTGCAAATGTATTTTAGGATTATTTTCTCTAATTCTGTGAAATATGCTCTTGGTATTTTCTTTCTTTCTTTCTTTCTTTCTTTCTTTCTTTCTTTCTTTCTTTCTTCCTTCCTTCCTTCCTCTCTCTCTCTCTCTCTCTCTTTCTTTTTTTTTGTCTTTTTGAGATAGGGGTTCAGAGCTCACTTTTGTAGCCCAGGCTGGTCTCAAACTCGCAGCGATCCTCCTGCCTCAGCCTCCCAAGTGTTGGGATTACAGGCGTGCGCCACCACGCTCAGCATAGATTGATTCTTAGGTATTTAATTTTTTTGGATGCTCTTGTAAAAGATATTGTTTCCCTAATTTCTCTCTCAGTAAGTTCATTACCTGTATAGAGGAAGGCTGCTTGTTTTTGGACACCAACTTTGTATCCAGCTATGCTCCTGAATTTGGTGATTAAATCTGCAAGTCTTTTGGTGGAGTTTTGGGGTTTTCTATGTAGGGTATCATGTTACCTGAAAATAATGATAGTTTGATTTCTTTCTTTCCTATCCTTATTCCTTTTATTTCCTTTTCTTGTCTAATTTCTCTGTGTAATGTTTCCAGGAGAATATTGAGTAAGAGTAGTGACAGCTGATAGCCTTGTCTTGATCTTAATTTTTTTTTTGATTCTTCAGCTAACACAGAAGAGATGATTTATTGTACACACTTTACACTCAGCCAAAAGTGAGAACAGAAGTAGTCCAGAATGCCAGAGGTCCAGGGCAAAAAACCAGGGGACTGCTTAGTGTGAACCCGGTCTTGGTGATCAGATGGCAGTGCAGTTCTAATCCATTGAGATGTTCTAGACAGCACACAGTCCAAAACCTGTTCCAGGCTTGTCAGCCTCCAGCATTCTTTATTTCTGTTCCTTTGGCCTCTATGGGTGTACGAACTATTTTACTTGGACCTCTGTCTCATCTTTCTCCTTTTACGCTTCAGTCTGTGCATTCGCTTCTTCCTCCACTTGGCTCTCATGGCGCAGAGGTTTCTGCTAAGAAGATGGCGTTAAAGTCAAGAGCTTGTTCTTAATTTTCTGTACTCTTTCTATTACGAATAGGTGTTGGAGTTTCTCCAGTGCTTTTTTGTGTATGTGTCCATTGAGGTGATCATATATGGCTTTTGTCTTTGGCTCTGTTAGTATCCTTTATTACATTCATTGATTTGTGTGTGTTGAACCATCCCTGTGTCCCTGGGATAATTACTAATTGGTCACAGTGTATAACGTTCTTGATGATTTGCTACATTCTGTTTCCCAGAATCTTCTGTGTCCCAGAAATCTTATTGAGGGTGTTGTGTTTGTGTTCACTAGGGAGACTGGCCTGTAACTCTTTTGTTTACATCCTTCCCTTGTTTTGGTATCAGGATAAAGCTTAAATGAATTTGGGAGCATTATTTCCCTTGTATTTTCATTAGAGCTTGAGAAATGTGGCATTTGGTCTTTTCTAAATTTCTTGTAGAATTCAGCAGTGAATCCATCAGGACCTGAGCTCTTCTTTGTTGATAGATTTGTAAGTACATCTTCAATTTCATTGACTGATACTGGTTTATTGAGAATTTTTATATCTTCTTTATTTAGCTTTGGTAATTGATATGAGTCTAGAAATTATGCATTTCTTCTATGTTTTCATCTTATCAGAATACAGGTTCTTGAAGTAGACATTGATAATCTTCTGAATTTCCATGGGATCTGTTGTGATTTGACTCTTCATTCCTAATTGGTTGGTTTTGAGTCTTATTTTTTTTATAATGTTACCTAAGGGTTTGTAAATTTTATTTAATCTTTTTTATTTTTCATATTTATTTATTTATTTTTTGTGCAGGGTCTTACTATGCAGGTTGGACTTGTAGTGATCCTCCTGTTTTCAGCCTCCCCAGTGCTTGGTGATGCTGTGCCACTAAGCTCTCCCTGGACTTGGTTGCTGGCTCAGTGCATCTGGGGGCAGGGCTGGTATGGCATGCAGTACTGGGAATTGAACCTGTCCCTGGGCTTGCCTAAGCAGGTACTTAGCCTGCTGAGCTATCTCACTTGCTTAATTTTATTTAATCTTTCAAAGAACTAACTCTTTGATTTGTTGATTCTATTTTCTTAGTTTCCATTCCATTAATTTATGCTCTGAACTTTATAATTTCCTGTCTTATATAGCTTTGGACTTGCATTACTCCTCTGTTTATAGAAAGTTGAGGTTAAATATTGGATTGTTTATTTGAGCTCACTCTTGTTTTTCTTATATGGGAATTCATGATGATAAATTTCCTCCTTAGAACTGATTTCTGTTTGTTCCAAAAGTTCTGGTATGTTTTACTGGTATTATCATTTAAGTGTAGAAACTATAATTTCCTCCCTGTGCTTGGTTGTTCAAGAGGATGCTATTTAAATTTTTAATGCCATTTAACTTCCATGTGTTTACGAAGTTTTTTTTGTCAGTGATTTCCAATTTCATTACACTGTGTTCTGATAATATACCTAGAATAATTTTAATTCCTTTGCAGTTGTGTAAGCATGTCCTATGAGCTAGTATACTATGTGGTCTGTTTTGGAAAACATTGCATGCTGAACATTTATTTTCATGTTGTGGGGTGGAATTCTTTGTGGGTATCTAGTTCATTTGTTCAAACTTTTTTTTTTTTTTGAACTGCATATTAAACTCAGGCCCTCGTGCTTGCCAGGCCAGTGCTTATTCTACTGAGTTATCTCCCCAGCCCCAAACCTTTGGTCTACTTGTGATTTTTTTTTTTTTTTTTTTTTTTTTTTTTTTTTTTTTTTTTTTTTTTTTTTTTTTTTTTTTTTTTTTTTTTTTTTTTTTTTTTTTTTTTTTTTTTTTTTTTTTTTTTTTTTTTTTTTTTTTTTTTTTTTTTTTTTTTTTTTTTTTTTTTGGATTGTGTTGTTGATGATTTTTTTGTTTAATTGATCAGTCTACTGTGATGAGGTATTAAGGTCTCCTACTATAGTTATATTAGGTTTATTTGATTTTCCTCTCTGTGAATATCTACTTTATATAGTTGGGTTGCTGGCATGTCATTTATGATTATTATCTCTTCCTCTTTGATCGTTCTCTTAGAAAGATGTATTGATTTTCTTTATGTCTTCTAATTAGTCTTGAAAAGAAATCCACCATGTAATAGAATAGTTATACCTGCTTTTTTTCTGGTTTTCTGTTGCATAGAATATTGTTTTTTATCCTTTCACTTGTGGTCTATGAATTTCTTTGGAATTAAATGTGTTTCTATTAAAGCATATTGTTGGATCTTGCTTCTTGATTTACTTAACTAGTCTATTTCTTTTGTTTAGTGAATTGAGACCATGAACATTGATATTTATAATTGATATTTATATATAGAGAGAATTATCCTTGTATTGTTTTCTTATTGTTGGTTCCCTTTTCTTCCCTCTGCTTAATTGATTACCTTGCCTATTGGACTCATTCTGTTGGGATTAATGGAGTTGTAGCCCTTGTTACCTCCTTCTAGAATGCCCTTCAGAACATTTCAGAGTGCTACTTTGGTAGTGATAAATTTCTTTAGGCTTTCCTTGTTATGAAAGTGTCTTATTTCTACATAAATTTTGAAAAATATCATGTGGGATACATCAATCTGGGCTGGAGGTTGTTTTCTTTTAGGGCATGAAGTACTTTAGCTCTCCTTGACTCATGGTTTATGTTGAGAAGACTTCTGTGATTTTGATAGGCTTTCCTTTATAAGTGTTTTTTTTTTTATTATTTCTAACAACTTTGAATATTCTGTTCTTGTGTTGAATTTCTGGAATCTTGACTATTATATGCCTTATATGTTAAGAAAAATCATGGCTAATTAGAGTTCCAAATGCCTCACTTATATGTATGTCAAATTCTTTTTCCATGCTTGGGAAATTTTCTGCCATTACTTCTGTGAACAAGTTTGCTTATGTTGTTTGCAGTATCTCTTGCTTTTTAACTTATATGATCAATCTTATGTTATTCTCCTTTGCATCATCTAGCAGCTATGTTAGATTTTTTTGTGATCTCTTGCTCTTTTAAAGAAATTGTTCTTTTCACAATATTTAGCTACATTCCTATCTTTTATTTGTGTTATTCTCACATTAACCCATTGTGCTGTGTATACTTTCAATGGAGATTTGATCTACTGGATATCTGTTTAAATCTGTTTCATGGATTTCATTTCTCTTCTGTGTTGGACATTTATGGTTTCTATCATTGTCCTAAGTGCCTCTATTTTTTGCCTCTATTTTTGTGTCTGTCTGTGCTCCACAGTCACTACACTTGTCTTTAATTATGGTTGCCATCTCTGTAGTTATTAGGGAAATTATTTCTTTTTGTTTACAGTAGATTTCATTAGTACATTTTAAATATACATGTAATGATCTCATCATAGAGAATTTGTACCTGTACATGATATAACTTGTTTTTTCCACATTCCATTACCCTCCCTTCAATTCACCTCTGCATTTACAAAGCCTTATTTCCATGTTTTCCTTCTTTGAGAAATTCTGATTTGAACTTTGCTATATCTTCATCTGCTTTGTTACTTTGACTGTTATTACTTCAGAGAGTACAGGTGAGTTGGTTTTTAATTATTCTACCTCTTTGCCCCCTGTGTTTATCTTTGGTGATGTGGAAGTCTGGAGTTGTATGTTGTTTAAGTTTCTTCTCATTTTCTTTGTTAACTTCTTGAAAGTCTGGGTTGATGCTTTTAGATTGCTTGTACCAAGTAGCTTTATTGCTAGTATTTAGAAACCTTAGGAAATGATTGTTTCTCAGAGCTCTTTCAGGTATAGATGGCTTTTGGGTTATGAGTCTGTTGCAAGATCCTACTTCTTAAATTATTGGGGATGAGAAGTCTTTGACATAGCCCCTGTTTTTCTGGCACTGGCCTATATTATTGTTCACAGTCGTTAGACAATCTCAGTTTTGGCAGGCCAGGAAGAATAGCTGACTAGAACAGTTATGCCACCTTGGGTAAATAGTACAGGCAGCAATAGTGGTAGCATGAAACATAGCCTAGAAAATAAACTATGGCAACAATTTACTAGGTTTAATGATATGAACTAACTTTGTGGTTACATAACAAAAATCTAAAACAGAGAAGAAATAAACAGTAAATATGACATCAGGATGGTGATTTTACCTCTCAGGGAATAAATCTGAAAGAAGTGGAGGGAAAGAATAGAGAAATAGAAGAAGAGGAAGAGATTAGAGGTCAGACTGGAAGATGAAGAAAGATCACACCAACTTTGACCAACTGGTGAAGACAGGATGCAAAGAGAGAAGGAAGAAATAAAAACAAGAACAGAACAGAATGACAACAACAACAAAAAACTGGAAATGATGTTTATACTCATATAAAAAGAACAATCATAAAAAAGGAAGAAAAGATAGCAAAAGGAGGTGTTTTCACTTTAAGGCATGTCTGTGCTGTCACTGGTAGAGGAAGTGTGCTGACAGAGTGCAGATCTATACTGATTAATCCCAGCAAGTCACCCATAGTTTTAAGGCAGTGAGTGGACAATCCCAGCAAGGCTGTACTTTTAGTTTCTCTGAAGTTCAGGCTGGTTTCTGGCCCTGAGGATGAAACCCAATTTATTTAGCCCATATCACTCTTTGCGTCTCCTGCCACCTTATATGTGACTCCTTGACCTCCCGTGGAAGTGAACTTGGTTCAGTCTCCCTCAAAACTGGAAGTGGCTGGATGGAGCCAGGTCACAGCTGCTCTGCGTTCCCAGCATAGTTGGCCTCTCTCCAGGATGGCTACCGACCAACTGCCCTCTCCTGGTAGTTGTCTGAACCCAAAGAATTCACAAACTACTACAGTCTGCTGTGTCCATGACTCTCCACTGGTGCAGTTCCCTTTGGAGGCCTCTGGGGTTGCCAGGAGTCACTGTGCATCTGCAGGCTCAAGCTGTCTCTTCCACACAATGAGGAAGAAAGTACCTCTTCCTGCCTTCCTCTTCTTTGTTGAGGTTCTTCTCTGCTCTTCCTGTGGGTTTCAGTTCTCATTTTGGATCCTTGATAGATCCGGGGCACCCACTTTCCCCTTTTCCTTATGTTACTATATTCTAGCATCTGGACACCAAATCTCAGATAGTCTGTTTCCATAATGTTCCCCACTCCATCATCTCAGAAGCTCTCATCTTTGAATTTAATAAAATGAAATAAAAATAAAATAAATACATTAGAAGTCAGTAGAGTCAGTTGGTGGCTCTATCATTGATTTTCTATGTTGCAACCTCTTTTTATTTCCTTATCTGTAGAACTAAAATACCAATACCTACATTACTTCAGTCAAAGGAAATTAAGAGTATTGAAATAAAAAGTATCAGTTAATTTTGAAATGTATTATAAGGTTATATGAAATTTGTTCTTATCAATTTCAGAACAAATTGGTCATGAGAATTTGATTAGCTAAGTGGTGCAGGGACCAATCCCCACCTAAAAATGCTGGCCACTCCCCTGCCCCCAGCCACACCTCCTCTCTCTCCCATTCCCAGCATGCAGTGCCTCTGAGTGTATTTTTAGTATTCCAGATTGTTCTAAGTCTACTGTATACAGAGCCTACCTTTTCTATAGAGATTTTTCCCACTTATTTTCTTAGTCTTTAACCGTGTTTTTGCAGCCCAATAGGCCTAAGTATTTTCTTGCTAATGCAGTGAATCACTTTTCTAAAGGATACTGTTAAAATTCAGCTCCCATCTTCAGCTCAGCATGGGTCTCCGAGCTCATGACATCCAGTATTCATTCATCTGTGTCACTGATAGAGACGCTTAAGTTTGGTCAGCAATTTACAGAAACCTGGAGTATATTAGGTCCCGTCTAAAATTCAGTAATAGAAGTGGTAACAAGAATCTTTTGCAATGAATTAGAAATAACTCTTCCTAGGAGGACTGGAGGGGCTGTCAGCATTACTTCTCATTCTTCACATGCAGCACTACTTTTGAATAAACGTTGGCATAACATTCACAATAGGTAGACAGCTTTTCCAAATGGTTCATATCTGACAAAGCTTCAGGCTACTCAAAAGCTTTTGAAGAGCTACCTAGACATGTGGGTTTGCATTTATGCAATGGAAAAACACATTATAAGAAGAAGTGAGAATTCCTAGACTCTCATACCCATCCATAAGGAATGAATTATAGTAAAGACTGAAATCTGTTCATGCAAAGAGTGTTTACATGTGTTACAGTAAATTAAAAGAGGAATTAGACTACATTGTATAAATTAGAAAATATCAAAAACAACATTGAAGCTGGGCGTGGTGGCTCACGCCTGTAATCCCAGCACTTGGGAGGCTGAGGCAGGAGGATTGGTGTGAGTTCGAGACCAGACTGGGCTACAAAAGTGAGCTCAGGACCAGCCTCAATTGCATAGCGAGACCCTGTCTCAAAAAGACAAAAAAACAAAACAAAACAAAACAACCCCCCTCCCAAAAAAAAAAACAACATTGAGTTAAAAATTACAAACAAAAGGAGCTGGGAAGTGTGATGCCCGCTTATAATCCCAGCACTTGGGAGGCTGAGGCAGGAGGACTTTTGTGAGTTCAAGACCAGCCTGGGCCCCAAAGTGAGCTCAAGGCCAGCCTGAGCTCTATAGCAAGATCCAATTTCAAAAAGACCCCCCCCAAAAAAAAAAAAAAATATATATATATATATATATATATTGCACCATAGATATATATTTAGAACTCATGGATAATAGTATGTATTACTTATTAATGCAAAGATACATGTGGGAATTGGAAACCTTGTCCTCAGGATCACAGCTGCCTGTGGAGATGGTAGGGAGAGCGATCGGGAGTGAGTTTCCTGTCTCCATAATGTCTTATTATAGGAAAAAATCTAAATCAAATGTGGCCAAATATTAAAATTGTTAAATCTTGGTATTGGGTACATTGCTATCTTTTTTTAATGTATTTTTATCTTAAGTCTTTCGCAATTACATGTAAATTAAAAATAAAGGGAAAAGTTTTTGAGACAGGGGTCTTACTATGTAGAACAGGCCCCGCAGTGATTCTCCAGCCTCAGCCTCCCAAGCACTGGGATTGTAGGCATGTGCTGCCAAGCATGGCAAGAATAAATATGAGCAAGAGTGCTTTATGCTTCATTTATTCACCATTTCACTTTCCAGCTGCTTTGTAAAATTCTGATTCATTGATCACAGCACTTTTGGTGAACCGTGATTAAAGGATCATTTAAATATAGCTTAAAGACATTACCCTATTTTCTGAATTAACAATTGTCAATGTTAGATAGTTGTCATTTTAGACTTCTTTTTTTCTCTTTTCTTTCATAGTACCTGAGCTCAAACTCTGGACCCTGCACTTGCCAGACAGGTGCTTATGCCACTGGGCTATCTCCCTGGTCCACCTAGACTTCTTTCTATGCATGTGTAATAGGGTAAATCAGTAGAGGGGAAAGTAGTAATGAAAGCAGAAGGAAGGAAAAAAAAATTAAGGAAGAAACACTTACAGTACATCTTCCATAAAAGCGGTAGTTTATACTTTGTTCACTGTGTCTCTCAGCACCTGAACTGTTTGGCATGCCGTAGATGCCCATTAAGAATTAGACAAATAAGTCAATGAAGAGAGTAGTCATAGAAAATTAAGCTCACTATAGTCATCTTTTGTAAAACTAAGAAGTATTTGCTTGAATTAATAAAGAGAAATATATGTTAAATTGAAGAAATATAGAATTTCAAATGTTTGTCACATGTGATAATTGAATTCATAAACACTTGAGAAACATTGAAAAGACTATAGTCCTGATTTGATTTTTTAAAAATATTATCTATTTCAAATGTAAAAAGTACCAATTCTTTGCTATGAGAGATAAGGAAATTAGCTCTTTAAAAATGTATTTTGCTTCTCCCTCTTTTTCCTATTTGAGCAGAGATACTGCTGGCTACCATCATGCTGGTTCGCATTTAGTTTCACTGGTCTTCGTTCTTTTGTTCCTGTTGTCTGGATTCTGTTGTCGTTTTTTCCCCAGGAAGTGCTTGTTTATATTTTTCTCTGAGTGCTTTGATGTTTAAAGTATTTGCTTTGTGCTTGAATGATCAACATCTTATATATTTACACCGTTGTAAAATTCATAATGATTTTCAGGTGTTTTGGTGTATAAATCTACTGTTATTTTCTATAGTGCCTGATTTTGGAAACTTCAGTTGTTTGTAATTAGATGCTATTATAATTGTGATGGGGCTAAAATTATTAATAAGGAATTAGCCAAAGACTTTATCTCTTTACTAGACTGCTACACAATGAATCCTCTAAGCTTAATTTCCTTTCCTAAAGAGGAAGTATTTTTTCTTTTTGAGAGATAGGTAATGTTAATCTTCATAATTAAATTCTGAGAACAGTATTGTTCTGATTGAGATTGGAAACATAGTTTGTTTAAGATAGGAAAACAAGGGCCAGTGAGATAGCTCAGCAGACCAAACGCCTGCAGAGGCAAGCTCAGGGCCTGGGGTTTGATTCCCAGCACTGAATGCCCTGCAGGCACCCCGGCCCTGGGGCACACTGAGTTGGCCGACGCCGAGCTGTAGAGTGAGACCCTGTACCAAATTTATTTATTTATTTATTTAGTACCAAATATGCTTAAATTTATTTATTTATTTATTTATTTATGGCTCAGCCTGCCCTGGGGGTGGGTCTGGCGCAGCATGTGGTGCTGCGGACTGAACCGCAGTTCCTGCGGTTGCCTAAGCTTTCCTAAGCAGGCGCTTTAGACTGCGGAACCATCTTACCAGCCCCCAAATACATTTTAAAAAATAGGAAAACAAGATTAGAGAGAGAGAAAGTAGTGGCACTTCAGCAGTTTTAGGACATAACGGCAGTAATCACGAAAGGGATTACATTTAAAAATATATTTTGAACCAATAACGAATTCACATGATTAGAAGCACAAAGAGAACGCAGTACAGAGTAAAGTTCCTCTAGTGCTTTCCACCAGCTACCTAGTTCCCCTCCAAAGAACCAGCAACCACAGTTCTAGTTCCCAGCTATTCTAGAAATATTCTATACATTTACAAAGAAATGCATGTAGTACTTTCTTATTCTGCCTCTCATAGTCAAGTGGTTACGTACTTCCGTAGTGCAGTACCGTTTACATTAGTGGTTCTCAACCTTTCTAATGCCGTGACCCCACAATACAGTTCTTCAGGTTGCGGTGACCCCAAACCAAAAAATAATTTTGGTGGCTACTACAAAACTGTAATTTTGCTACAGTTACGATTCGGATTGTAATAAATAACATTTTCCAATGGCTTTAGGCGACTCCCGCCGGGGTCGCGACCCACAGGTTGAGAACCACTGATTTACATGCTTGAAGCTTGTTCACAGCCACAGTGAGGCTCATGTTCCTGCCTCCTTGGTAGCAGAGGTCTGGAATGGGTGGAGCTTTCTGCATCCAGCTTTGGGTACATGACCTAAATTAGAATGTGTTGAAAGGCATCATAAAGGATATAGGGCCCCAAGCAGTCCAGTAAACTACATGCCAGGCCTCATAAACTAACACCTCTTAATAGGAGCTCAGTTCAGACTACCCAGTTTGGGCTCTTAACCGGCTGTTTGGATGAGACCTTTTCTGGATTTGTCCTTTAGAGACTGGTACGGGTTGACCCCAGAGTACAGCTACTTGTCTGCTGTACCTTACATTGTTTGGGCTGGAGTAAGAAACTCCTGGAGCAGTGGCCCTTTCATGGGGGTGCTGCCCTCATCGAAGGAAGAACCCTGGGCATGGAGTCTTTGGGGTTTATCTCTCACTGGCTGGTGGTCTTGCCCTGCTCTGCTTCCTGCCTGCCTCAAAGCAAGCGCTGTTGCTTCACCACACCCTTCTCCCATCTTGCTCTGGCTTGGAGCCAGATGTCCCTGGGCATATTTGGAGACCTGGGTCCCTTTTGTCAATCTGATCATGCTCTTTCATCATGCCTGGGGCTCAAGTAATCTTTTAAGTTTTCTTAGTATAGGATTATTGTTAGGATATATTTGAAAATAAGCAATGTAAGAAATACCGATTCCTGAAGCCGGGCGTGGTGGCTCACGCCTGTAATCCCAGCACTCGGGAGGCTGAGGCAGGAGGATCAATGTGAGTTCGAGACCAGCCTGGGCTACAAAAGTGAGCTTAAGGCCAGCCTGAACTGCATAGTGAGACCCTGTCTCTAAAAGCAAAAAAAAAAAAAAAAAGAAATACCGATTCCTTCTGTAGATATAGAATAGCACAAAACTCACCACAGTGGCATTCTTAGTGCACTAGGATGGTATTTGTTGCCATTAAGGGGCATGGGGCTACTCTGGTGTCTCCTCAGTTTCAGTTAGCTGACATGCTGGGCACGCAACAGCTGCTTCTGTTCTCTCTCAGATTCTTCCTGGTGTCTTAGTTACACTTCTCATTGCTGAGACAAGATACCTGATGCCCAACATTAAAGGAGAAAGGTTTACTTAGCTCACAGTTTGTAGAGGTTTCGGTCTATAATTGGCTGGATCCAAGGCAGGGTGGCATGGCAGATGGGAAATAGTTCACGGCAGTGGAAGACAGCAAAAGCAACAAGAAAGAAGGACAGAAGAAACATCTTTCTGCCCCTTACAGTGTATGCAGGCTACCTGCCCTAGCACAGGTGTGGCCCTCATTCCTTAATCCTGGCAGTGGACCACGAATCAATCACAAACTCTAGATTCAGCCACGTCCTAAGAGCTTACCCCGCACCACTGCAAGGGGCTTGAGGGGTACATATAACGTCTGTATGAAATACATGAAGAGGTGTAGCCACAGATACAGGAAGTGGATTTGTGACTGTGAGGTGGTGAAGGGTGAGAGACACGGCAGGAGATGCAAGGGCTTCTCATGGGATGATAGAAATGGTCTAGGAGCCGGGCGTGGTGGCGCACGCCTGTAATCCTAGCACTCGGGAGGCTGAGGCAGGAGGATCAGTGTGAGTTCGAGACCAGCCTGGGCTACAGAAGTGAGCTCAAGGCCAGCCTGAACTGCATAGTGAGACCCTGTCTCAAAAAGCAAAAAAAAAAGAAATGGTCTAGGATTGTATAACAAGGTGGTTATTCAACCTTGTGGATATAATGAAAGCATTTCAACTATGCCCTTAAAAGTCAATTCATTTTTGAAAATAAAATATACTGATCCCGGTCAAGACAGAACATCTAGACACACTCATTTCCATAGAATCAATAGCCTGTTTCCAAAGAGTGCTCTCACGAAGAGAATTTTGTCAAACTTAGAAATTTTTTAGTCTTATTTGTACTTAATATCCTTCAGCAAACAAGAAAAAGAAAACTTCCAAATTATTTTCTGTATAACACTGATACAAAGAACAAATAAAAGTGGTGTTAAAAAAAACTTAGAGAACAATTTTACTGATGTATATCCAAGCAAAAACTATAAATAAAATATTAGCAACAAAGTTCAACAACATATTAGAGGAAACTGTTATTTATTTCATGAAAGTAAAAATAGTTCTATGTTGGGAAGTTTATTAATGTAATTCATCATATTAATAGAACTGAAGAGAAAAATCAAAGGATTTTTTCTTTACACAGGCCTACATTTGACAGCACTTAATACATATTTATAATTTTAAAGACCCAATAAAGTAACAATTGAGGGAATACTTCCTTAGCATTAAATGTTTATGTGAGCTCCAAATCTGGTTTCTTAATGAGGAGTAAGCAACAGTTCTGTTAAAGTTAGGAACAACATAAGGATAGCTGCAATTTGAGCCCAGCAGGCAGGCTCAAACTTAGTTCCTCCTGTTTTAGCCTCCTACCGTGCTGGTATAACAAGTGTATACCACCATGGTCAGCTGGTGATAGGCAAATTTTAATATCCTTTAATTATCAAGTAAAGCTCAACTTGACTCTTTGCTCTTTATATGAACATTAAAATTCATTCACTAAGTTCTAGAAATAATATGTTAGCATCTTAACTAAATTGTGTTAAATTTATAAGTGAATTTAGGTTATTTGGAATGTTTGTATTTCAAGTTTCCTATCCCCCCAAAATATGGTTTCCTTCCATTTGTTCAAGCCTATTTTTGTATCCTTCAGGATACACTAGCACTATGTACAGTAAGTCCTAGACTTATGAACATTGGAGTTGTGAACTTTCACAGGCAGACTATATAAGACTCACTTTATTCATTTGTAGTAAGGGAAAGGCTTCTGAACAAATCTAACTTACAAACAAGTATCTCAGAATAACATTCATTTGTAAGTCAGGGCTTTACTATATGCCTTATTATATTTTTGTCTATAGATTTTAGCTTTTTGTCACCATTGTAAACGGGTCTTATCTTCTTCCATTATATAATCAGCATGGACATGTAATGGCAGGTGGATTTCCAGAGATTAATCTTATTTCTTACAACTTTTGTTCATAGTGGTTTATCCACGGATTCTTTTGAGTTTTCTTTATATTTGCTATATATGTAACAAATAAATAAGGCTAAGTTTTGCAAATGAAGCTACTTTTTCTTCTATCTTCTGCCATTTCAGGACCAGCACTTATGTTTGCATTTAGCTTGTCTAATTGTGTTAGCTAACACCTCTAGTTTATACTAAATAACAATATTTATTTGTTTGTCTTTTTTGAGACAGGGTCTTGCTATGCAGTTCAGGCTGGCCTTGAGCTCACTT
>PVJA010042775.1:0-17125 GCA_004027025.1 Myocastor coypus | reverse complement strand
TCTTTCTCTTTTTCTTTCTTTTTCAGCTCAGGCATTCTTCCCCCTCTCCTTTAGCACCTCAACTGTTAGGGTTTTAAAAGGCATTTCATTTAAAGAGACAGAATTGAAGCCTTCATAATCAGTTCTCAGCACTGCGCCAGTTCAGCTGACTTTGCATCTTTTAAGCGCTGCCCGGCTTCCTGCAGAGGCAAGATAGCAACCATTTCAACACGCTATTGCTGGAAGGCTTTCTCCGGCTTAATTCTGGGCAGCTTTTACCTGAATGGCTTAGGTACCGCTCTGCTCAGACAAGACTCTCCAATGGGAGGGCTGGCAAGGGAGATTCTGAAACACAGTTGACAGCAATTCATGCAGAAAGGACAACTTCTACTTAAATAGCATTACCAGGAGCACAGTTCACAGCGTTGGTTGCATGCAGTACCTGTCTCTACCTCTGGAAAAAAGAAAAGGAAGTCACTCCTTTAAGCTTTTTTCCAAGGAAGCCTTTGTCAAAGCTTATTTAAGTCCCCTCCGCTGGGATGTGAAGGGGTCCTTCCATAGCCTCATTATGCCATCATATTTCCTGTCCCCTAGACCACAGGGTTGGCGTCATAATGTGAGCTGCGTTTAAAGCCCAAAGGCTGGCGCAGTGTCCCCACCTCACCTCTCCAGAGCAAAAGCAAACATGCCAAGGGCAGTGGTCGTTCTGAGCCCTCTCATGCAGAGCTAGTGCTAACACTAGCTGTAAGGAAGCTGCTTTGGATGAGGACAGAAGGAGTGGTTCTACTGTGAGGTTTGTTTCATGTTTTGTTAACTGAGCTATGTCCCCAGCATTCTTTTTTTTAGATAAAGTCCCACTAAGTTGCTCAATTGTCCAATTGAGCTCAAGCTTTGTGAGCTTGAGCTACCTCAGCCTCGGAGGGTGCTGAGACTACAGGCGGACGGCACCACACCTGGCCTCTCTAGCCTCTCAACCTGAATAGGGAAACAAACCTCTGCGTGTCTCTGCAGACACCGTCCAGGCCTGTGTCCAGGAGTCCTGGAAACGTGGTCCAAGGAGGTCTGCAGGTGGCACCTTTGGGGAGTCCAGGACCCGCATGAGGACCCCACCAGACTGCTCTGCGTTAGCTTGGGCAGGCTAGGAACCGCAGGGACAGGCAGTTCCCACCACTTCAGGGACAACAGCTGAGCAAAATGCAGATAACACCGCAGGAGACGCCAGGGCCTTCTCTTCCTGAGGAAAGCGCCTGGAAAGAGACAGATTCAAGCCTATGGGGGAAAGGAAGGAACTGCCACTCACCTCACAGCGCACACGCTTCACTCTATTGCAGAGAGCCAGCCCCTAACCCACAGGGCCAGCGCCTCACCCTTGGGGCCCACCACGCACACCCAGTCTCTTCCCAATCCAGCTCCATGTTTCCAGAACAAGTTTTCTTGACTAAAATAGATACGCTGTTATCATGGGCTTTGCTTTGGTTCTTCTTTTTATGTTTTTAACCATTTTTCAAATGATGGGCATTTTGGTTGTTTCCCAGATTTGGCTATTACAAATTGGGCTGCAATAAACATAGGTGCACCGATATCACTATGGTATGATGTTTTCAGTTCTTCCGGGAAAATTCCCAGTAGGGGATAGCTGGATTGAATGGATTTCCAGTTCTAGGTTTTTTTTAATGTTTTTAAGATCATATAAGTTTTGAAACAAACAAATGAAAGAAAGAAAGATAGATAGATACATAGATTTAGGAGACATTCATAAGCACCTTTCACAAGATGAAAATAATAGCTTAAATCTTATTTTTAAATAGACATTTTCAGATGCTTCACTGCCAGTGTTTTCTCAGTGGGCCGAAGACAATCTCAGGGCTTGCTATGCAAGACTGGAAGCCGGGGAGTTAAAATATGGGAGGAATATCCTCACACTGTGTCAACCCCCAAAATGGAAGGCTTAATTCAAACCCTTAAAAGGATAGCCAATGTGAAGCCAGGCAAGGCAGGAGACCCCAGAAACCTGAGAACAAAGAAAATGGCTTCCGTTCGCATTGAGTTAGCCTCTGGGCTTTGGAGAAAATGCAGCCAAGAAAACCAGGGCAAGGTTGGTGGCGTCCTTGTCTTTACACCAGGCAAGCTGCGATGGGATCCTAAGTCATCCTTGCAGCATTTTGGATAAAGAAACTCAGACACAAGGAAATATATATATTATGGCTGGCTTATAATATATATATATGGATGGATATATATATAATGCCCTGGGGGGTGGGGGACTGGCACAGCATGTGGTGCTGGGGATCAAACCCGAGGACCCTGTGGTTGCCTAAGCCTAAGCAGTTGTTTTCGACCACTGAGCCATCTCGCCAGCTCCGACACAAGGAATTTAGAATCGGGCACAAATCTACGGACCTGATCTGAGTCCGAACTTGAACCCTAATCAACTGAGCCCTTTGGAATTCTTTTTCGCACGTTGGTCTTTGCCTTCCCTTCTCCGACACAAGCCTTCCCCGAAACCAGAAGGAAGGAAGGCACCCAGTGGCTAGGGAAGGCTTCTCAGCAGTAGGCTTCCTAGTCAGGCGTTGCTGGGTTACTGAGCTGGAGCTTGTGTGTGACCGTGTGCGCACACCCGTGCACTCGCAGCCTCCAAAGCCTCCCAGGAGATGCAGCAGTGAGTGTCGGACACGTGGCTACACAGAGCAACAAGGAGGGACCCCCTTGATCGTGCCTAGGCCAGCCTCCCAGTGCCAGGCACAGAAAAGCAGCATTTGCAAGAGTGCCCTTGATGCAGGACATCTGAACAGCTTGTAGAATGAGCCAAAGGACGCTGACCAGAGCTCAGCAGTGTGACTGAGGCTGGCAGCCGGAGCGGCAAAAGCAAAATTTCAAACCTGGGTCTGCAGGACTCCAGAGCACAGGAGCTTTCCACAAAGCAACACGATCTCCCAATCCCACAATACCTTTCGGCATTGAGAAAATGGGGGGTGCTGCGTGGACGGCCGTTAAGGAAAGGTCCGCGTTGGTGTACCTGTGTGTCCGTCTGCACAGAAAAGGCTAAAAGAAGGGGACCGAAAATGGGAAAGCCTGGCCTTTCTCCAGGATAAAGAATCAAGACGAAGGCAGACACACAGAATTTGAATGCTTTGCAATTAAAATGCATCTACGCATCGCTTGTGCAATTAAAATCACACTCTCAAGCGATTACAGAAGCCCCTTCGGGCCACACCGCTGCGCATGTCTCCTCGCTGAGCGGTGGCTCTGCCTTCTGCAGATTCTCTTGGCCTGAAAAGAAGTGTGGTTTCATCAGCACTGCGGGACAATTCTGCCATCTAGTGGTCATGAAATATTATGAGCTTTTTTTTTTTTTTTTTTTTTTTTTTACACTTATTTATTATTTTCTTGTTTCAGAACCTTTGTTTGTTTATTCACTCATTTTTATGGCTGGCTCAGCCCGCCCTGAGGGCAGGGCTGGCGCAGCATGTGGTGCCGGGGATCGAACCGTGGTCCCTGCAACCACCTAAGCTTTCCTAAGCAGGCGCTTTAGACCACTGAGCCATCCTGCCAGGCCCGATAGTCAATATTTTCTTTGAGAATGATTATGCTCAATTTTAGAAATTTTCAAGAGAAGAAATTTAGTCTGCAAAGAGCAAAACATACCACAAGTAGCACCTACAACTGACTGGCATTAAAATTTTCATGGTCAACTATTTTTTAAAAAACTGACGTTCCTATTGTATATCTAGAAATAAAACACCTTGTTCATAATTGTTACATTATTTTACCGTGAATTATATTCCTAAATTCTTTGCTTTATTTTTTCTGGTTATTATCATCATAATCAGTCTCAAACTGTGCATATTTTAAAGAAAAATATTTCTACTTTTTAAAAAATAGATACTTACATTTGTGTATTTCACTGTCAAATTCACAGCACTGGAAAAGTAAAAACAATAATTAAGTAATAATAAAAAAAAGCGGGCATTAGGTCCCACGGTGTCTGGTGCACTCCAGCTCTGACCTGTGACGCAGTTAGATAAGAAGGTAGAGACCAGGGAGAGAGCTCAGCAGCGTAAGTGCCTGCCTGGTAAGCAGAAGGTCCTGAGTTCAATCCCTGATACACAAAAAAGAAGAAAGAAAAAAGAAGGTGGAAGATTAAATCACATCAAATCTGCACCTCCTCTAACTCCCTGGTTAAAAAGAGTCCTTCCTGGTCCACATCTCAGTCCAAGAAGTTTATATTTATTATCCCAAGGATAAGCTATTGGAACCCTGTCTAGTTAATTCCAATCTACCACTTGCAGTGCAACCCACAGCGAGAATAAAGACATGAAGGCATATTTATAGCCACGGGGAGCCAAGGTGACGGCTATCTGGCACCAAGGCCTCAACCCAGGGCGCATTCCTAGTTTTATTCATGAAGGAGGAATGACTTGAGGATTCATGTCAGAATGGCAGGAAGTAGGTGAGTACTGTGAGCTGAGCTAGGTAGGATGCCTGGATGTATCTCTGAGATATGCAGAAAAAGATATGCAGGAAAAGTAACTTGCATTATGCTGTTGAGATACTGCCTAACGCTTTGGGGTCTGCTGCTTCAGCTCTGATGTGTAATCTTTCAAACCCCAGGGAGCCATAGTCTCTGTCTCGAGGCTCAATGCCAGCTGACAAAGTAGAGCACTGGCTCTTTGTCCCATCTCAACCTGGCTCACATTAAAGAGCAGCAGGTGGGGGTCAGCAGGGAAACACACCTGCTGTCCTCAAGGACTACCACCAGCACTTAGCTAGACCAATATGCTTTGCTTAAAGCCCACTGAAGGCATAAGGAAAAGTCCTAGCCAGCTCTGTAAACACCCATACGTGGAAGTAGGGTCAGGCTCAGCCAAAATGGAGAGGATCGCTCTTCTTTCAAGAACAGTTTTGGGTGTCAGGATGGCCGAGTGGTCTAAGGCGCCAGACTCAAGAAGAGTTTTCCAGGTGGTCCCCAGGCACTTTAGTCTGCTGAGCTCTGAGGCTGGCCCTTGGAACCACTTTTGAATTTAATTTTTTGTCCTCACTTAGAGCAACAACACCGCAGATGTGGATTTCCTATAAGGCCTGGTCAGAGCCGCCCAAGGTTTCTCCTTAATGAGAGTCGATGCTGCCGTACTCTACGGATGGGAAAATGAAAGCACCTGGCCCAGGCTTCATGCGCTTCAACTGCCAGGCTCCAAACCACTGCCGAATGCCACATGTGCACTTCGTATGTTGAATGGTCTGTGTCCCTGGGCTGGGTCTCAACTTGAAGAACTGTTGCTGGATGCCCTGAAGCTGATGCCACAGCAGCTCCAGCAGGGCTACTTGTGGAGACTGACTTTCAGGTGGGAGGCAGCAGGTAGAGGTCACAGGCCAACCGCCGGACATCAGTGCAGGCCTTCCAGTTGGTCAAGCATTGCCGGATAAACACCTTTGCTTCCGGTGTTACTACTGGCTTTGGTGAAAACTGCACTTTAGTAGTTTTAAGAATAGCATTGTGTCATAGAATGTCCTTGTTATGGTTTATGTCTAGTTGTCCCCCCAAAGCCTCATGAATCATGGGGCAAGGACTTGTAGAATTTCAGACTTGATCCATGATCCACTAGCATTACGTGTTTAAATACTGATTAGATTATAGTCTGAGTACTGCTGGGAATTATAGGTGTGGCCTGAGGCAGATAGGCTAAGGCAGAGAGGCTGATGTAATTTAAAGTGAGACAGAGAGACAGACTCGCACTTGTTGCTTGCTGCTCCCCTGTTTGTTTGGTTGCCTCTGTCGCGATTGTTGCTGTTCTGCCGCCATGAACTGGATGCTCCCTGCCCTGTTCTACTCAGCCTTGGGCCAGCCAAATATAGACTGAAACCTCCTAATGTTATCTCCACGCAGTCCACTGAATTGTAACTACCGCCATTCATGATCTTGGAAAGACCAACATCTGTAAGTTTTATCTCTCCACATGCTACACCATCTACTAAAAGAATGCTACCTGGCTTGAGTCCATAGTGCATGATGGGAGATTTTATCTCCTTTAAGTACTAAAAGCATTTGCAGTCTGCATGCTAATAGATCAGATTTCTTTCTCCACCATTAATTTGGGCTGTTTCAGGTAGAAGTCCAGACTGGCTCCCGCACAGCACTCTGACACTTGTACAAGACACGTCATTGCCCAGTGAAAAATCATCAGACAGCTTTAACTGTTCTGGGATGATCTAATTCTTTATGAATACCATATTCAAAGGCCCTATAGACATCACTGAAACCTCCTCTACCCAAAAGATAGAATAAGTAGCTATCACTGAGCATTAAATAGTCTTTCAACTGTGAAGTATCTCCATTACATATCAGGGCCTTGCTATGCATCTCATCCTCCTGTCTCAGCCTCCCCAGCGCTGGGATTACAGGCATGTGTCACCACTGGGTGCAGTTTCAGAGGCAGGGACCACGTGCCCAAAGTTCCTGGGCTGGCACCGAACCAGGGTCCCTGCGGTTGCACAGCAGGTGCTTAGACAGTGGAGCCATCTCCCTTCCTCTTTCCTCAGGTGGCCTAATCTGAATTTGAGGACTTCATCTTGCTCAAGGCATTCTGCTCATGCTGACGTTTCATGTTCAGCCCCAGTGGTCTCGTTTCTCTGCTCTTCCCGCTGATTGTTGCTAGAGGGGCCTGAGTCAAGGCTGGTCTCCACTATTCTAACATTTTCTGTTGTCTTTCGATCTCTTCCTGTGAGAATGTATCCTTTTCTGCTGCCTGATCATTTCCGGAAAGCATAACCATTCCAGCCACTGCTCAGTAAAGGGGGCCCCAGGTCGGACAGTAGCAAAGTGGCCCTGGTCTCCAGGGGGCCCGCATGCTCTTATCGCTACATGTCCCCTCTCCTGTTCTGACTCTTCTATCAGGCGTTTCCTGCTCATGGCGACACCTATTTAATCATTCTTTGTACTTCTCTAACACCTTTCGCCATTTGTCAATTTGCCAGCTTAAGCTACAGTTGGCTCGTAATAAATCATCTAGTCTTCCTTCTTTTCAGAATCCTTACTGTTTGCTAGTGCAGAAGGTTTTTCCGGACCGACTGGGTCTGTCTGTGCCGGATGGAGACCTGCTTTTGGGAGCGGCAGTCATGTCCTGTGTTGCCAGGTCCCACGATGCGGGACTGCGTCGTTGAGCTGATAGAAAGGTGAAGCAGAGGGGCTGGCCAAATCGCTCAGCAGATTAAAGCCCCTGAAAACAGTCTCAGAGGCCAGGAGTTCGATCCCCAGGCCTACCATGCTGGCCCTGCCCACAGGTGAGCTGAGACGGCAATTGAGACTGGGCATGGTGACCCACACCTATAATCCAGTTCTTGGGAGGCTGAACACAGGCAGATCTCTACAAGTCCAGTCGAGTAGTGAGAGGACACCCTTCCCAAAAGAGAGAGAGAGAGAGAGAGAGAGAGAGAGAAAGAAAGAGAGATGAAGCAGAGCCCAGCTCCCCTTGGTGCCAACAGCTCTGTGTCCAATCAAGGATTTGCTAGCATCCCTGATGTGAGGGTCACTAGAGTGGAAGGTTCCGCTGATGCCTCCTTCGCCACGCTGTCGTCTAAACCACAGAGCAGTGCTCTACTCTTCATGGTAAGGCACTGAACAAGGAAGGCTGTGGTGGTGCAGATCATGCCACTGGTGAAACACTTCGTGTGACTCTGTGTGTGTGTGTGTGTGTGTGGCACCTGCTCATCCCACCCTGGGGGTGGGGGCTGGTGTATCCTGTGGTCGCGGGGATCAAACTTTGGTCCCTGCACTTGCCTAAGCAGGCGCTGTAGACTGCTGAGCTACCTCACCGGCCCCTGGTGAAACGCTTCTGCTAGGGCTGGCTCCCGCCCTGCCCACCTCCCCCTGGCAATCTCCAAGTGATCACTAATCATCTACCTTGCCCTTGGCTAGTTGCATACGGCTCAACTTTTGTTTTCTGGCTTCACTGGTCATTCTGCTTTTTTTCCGGGAGTCTCTACTTCTTTGTCTCTCAAGGATCCCGTTCTCCACAGACTCTCGTTGGAAGACTCGCGAGAGTCTCTCCTGCTGGTCTATCCTGTCTCTCCATATTGCACATATAGAGATACTATGCTCAGGTGTCGCCCATAACACCTCGCATAGCACTTAGCATGTGACAGGCACTCAATATCTCACCGACTCCAACTGTAGTAAGCCTGGCCTGTAATAATCCCTACCCTCGCGGGTCCAGGCTACGCCACTCTTCCATCGTTTCTGCTGGTATTGCAGTTCCATACCCTTCCCAGGAGGGTCTCCAGCCTAGCTTGGCTAGGTTAGGCAGGCCCAAGACACACCGGACTGATTTTTACATTCTCTTTTCAGGGAAGAATTGTTCACCTGTGGCAGCACCAGACTATACTTGTGTGTGTCTCTGAGCCAGGAGCCATCCTGGGCACCAGGTAGAGTATGAGTGACTCAGGAGCTCAGAGCTGAGAGCAGTGACTTTGTGAGCAGCCGAGCTTCTTCCTCCAAGGCGCAGGAACCATGCAAGTTGTGCTACAATAAAGGTGCAGAGGAAGGGTGTGGCACAGAGCCTGGCCAACAGTTGGTGCTGCAGACAGATTGGTTTGCTTCATGCACACAAATAATGGAAACACACCAGGCACTGCTCCCCCCCCATTTGCCCATCTTTGCCAGCTCTTTTCTGCAGGGAGGACGTTGGCCGACATGGGAAGCACCATTGTGTGCTCTGTTTGGCCTTTGGCTTTAGCTGAGTCTGGACTTGGAGAGGCACCAACTGCATACTGGAAGGAAGCAAGAAAACATCACCAGGCCTCGGTGGCACGTGGGCCCCACTGCCCATGGCACACCTCTTACAAAAGCCACAGCCCTGGCCAGGCAGCCCTCTCCAGAGACCCCGTCCCCTGGACTTGCCTTGCCCCTTAACTGCAAGGGTAGTAATGGCTTCCGAGACTCGCTGGCTAGGAGTCATTAAAATACCATCCTTCATCAGCTTAGCTCAGCTTCCTACACCCCTCTAAGTCATTCTTTTGCCAAAATCTCCTTAATTACCCCACTGAGGTGGCATCTGCTTCCCACTGGCATTTAACTGACTGAGATAACAGTTGGCGAAGTGAAGAAGGCACCTACGCTCGACCCCGAGGCAGATGCCACGTCACTCAAATAAGAGCGTGCACATACACACACGCACACGCACGTCCACAGTTACCAGGCGTGAGTTCACCCCTGTGCACGTGCACGCACACCCACGCATGCACGCACGGACACACAGACACGCTCGCGCACACTCACACTCGGTGTTTATAGTATTGAATGCGTATAAAATTACCTAGCTATTCCTCTGATTTGCTTGGTTCAGAGTGGGCCATTTTTAAATTTCAAAAAGAGGAGAAGAGAAAAAGAGACAACTAACAAATCTTTTAAGCCTTCAAGCCATAGCCTGTAGTGCATCTCTCTACTCCACCTATCACTGTAGCGCTGCGGCAGCCACGGGCAACACGTACACCAATGAGAACAGCTGGTGCTCCATCAACTCTGATTGACAAAATCCGGCCACCAACTCGCTGACTCCTAAATTAGCATAAGAAGGAGCTGAGAGCTCAGCGGTAGAGCTTTTGCTTGGCATGTTCCTCTCTGGATTTTGACTCTAGCACACACACACACACACACACACACACACACACACACACACACTGCACAAAGAAACTGGAAAATGCTTCCATTGATTTTAATATGTATATTACTCAAATGCTGCTGTTCACATTATAACACTTCATGAGTGTCTTTATAAGGGGTGATCAACAATGCAGGGACCACTGCTGCCCAGGGCCCCCCAGAAAGCAGGCAGGCCTGTGAAAGCAGCATGGTGTCCTCATGTACTTTGTCACCAGATCTGGGCTCTGTGACTCCTGGCCCTTCCTAAGTGACCATGCAAGACAAATGTCTGTAATGAGGCATCCAGGATAGTACAAGTAAATGCACTAAAGAGGACTCCAGAGCTGCTTTGCAAAATGGCAAGAACAGTAGCAAAAGTATTTTGAGGCAAGGGGGCAGCATTTGGAGGACCGGTGGCCATGTGCCTCTTACTATAATAATTTTTTAAATTTTGAAGCATTCATATTTTTCAATCACATCCCACAGAATACCCAAAGTACTCATGAAGAAGGATGAAATCAGAGACTTTATACTACCTGATTTCAAGATATAATCTATAGCTACAGTAATCAGCATAGCATAGTACAAGATCAAAAATAGATAAACAGATAAATGGAACAGAAGAAGGAGTCCAGTGCTAAACTTCTGTTGTCAGGGTTCCCAGGGAATAGATTTCATACAAGACATATAATTCATAGGATTCTTCTGTAATATTCACCCAAAAAAGTTAAATGCAAAAGATCTATCTGTACACTAGAGACCCAAAGAATCCATCGGAGCGACTGGATCCCATGATTGTGTCTTCAGTGAGTCCAGAGCAAGACCTAGAGCACATGGCAGGGACTTCCACAAGTCTGTCTGGGGGCCGAGAGCCCATGGCAAGACTTCAAGCAACTCTGCATCAAGGATCTTCACTGTGAAAGCCCAGAGGTCAGTGGTAGAAGTTAGACAGTCTGTGCCAGCGGCATGAGGGATCTGCACTGGAGCCAGGAGGCAACGCTTAAGATAAGGTCCAAAGCTCCCCTGAAAAAAAAAAAAAAAAAACCACAGACATCGTCAGTGACGGCAGGGACCCAAGCTCGTCCAATGATGAAAGCAGCTGAGTTCATATCAGGACGACCAGCATGACAAGCGCACCGTCCTCCTCTCCAGCTCTGCTTTCCCTGTGGTTGGCCACCATCCTCAGGGCCACCTTCCACACCCAGCAGCGTGCTGATTCAGTGCAGCTGGGCATTACAAGTTGACCACTAGTTAATCTACCACACAGACAAATCCACAGACTAAGAGGTTTCAACAAATTGAGTTTACCAAGTCAATTTAACACTGAAAAACATTTTCGTTTTGGACAAAGTTTGCTGAAGCAGATAATGAGAAGTAAACCCCAATCCAATCAAAATTAAACTTTATGGCAAACAAAAGATAACTCCAAATGGATCAGAGATCTGTCGGCAAATCACAAAAGCAATAATACTTCTGAAAGAAAACTCTTTTATAATTTCAAAGTTAGAAAAAAAAATCTCCTTGAGCTAGACACAAAAATCATATACCATAAAGAGAAGAAATAGGTAAATTAGACTTTACCAAAATTAATTCATTCTCAGGGCCCGGCAGGATGGCTCAGTGGTCTAAAGCACCTGCTTAGGAAAGCTTAAGCAGCTGCAGGGACCGCGGTTCGATCCCCGGCACCACATGCTGCGCCAGCCCTACCCTCAGGACAGGCTGAGCCGGCCATAAAAATAAATAAATAAACAAACAAACAAAAGTTCTGAAACAAGAATAAATACATAAATAAATAAATTTTTAAAAAATTAACTCATTCTCTTCACCAAATGATAACAAGAAAAACATAAGTTACTGACTGGAGGAAAAAAAAATAACTTTCTGCACCTTTTACATACATGGCACGCTATTTACATATATATTTACATATAACACACTGCTGGCTTCTGACCTTCTCCCTGTCCCATCCTGGAGGAGAGATGGCGGAGCTCTGGGTGCCTGACCCTGCTTGCCTTTCTGCCCCAGTACAGTGTCAACTCTGACTACAGCTGTCACAGCTCCTGTCATCAGCCTTCGGCCCACCCCAGCGCCCCCAGCAACAGGAGCAGCTTCCTACTGAGCACCTGTTTATTCTTCCATGCCACCCACATCTCCACAGAGAATCCCAGGGGGCGTGATTCTGTTCTTACCGGAGACCTAGCCGACAGCATCCAAGCAGCTCCACAGGTCTGGAAGCACTTTCCCACCCACTGGTTGGTCCACACAAATACTCTTCATTTCTTCTTATTATTACTTGTTTTTAAAGGGAGATATTGTAGTTTAAAGTGGGGAATTGCTAATACAAAACAACTGTATTAATGAATAGGTACGTTTGCCCTGGCTCCAAACTCAGTGTTCCCTGTGTCTTCCTTCCATGAGTTTAGCTCAGAAGACACACTGGGGATGGGTACTATTGTTTGTCTCTGCACAAGGTAATGAGATTCAGAAGTTCTCCTTAGATTAAAGCATTTGAAATAAGAAAAGGGAAGCGAAGAGTAAAGAGGCAGCAAGGGAAGAAAGATAAATTAGACTTTATCGAAATTAACTCTCTTGAAGAGAAAGAAGAGACAAGCAAAAGAGGAAACAAGAAATTGAGAAAATGTGCCTGTAGCCTGCTAGACAGTCACTCTAACTGCAAGTGGCAACTCATGCTACACTCGGACTCAGAGAGAGAAATTGTGCCCTGGTGCCTAGAAACCAGTCCACTTCCCTAGAAACAGGAATCTGCTACACCACATAACCTCGTGTCCCAAAGATGAATATAATGGAATTTTTTTAAGCAGGAATCAAACTCACGATCTTGTGCTTGCCAGGCAAGCACTTATGCCACTAAGCTATTTCCGTGGACCATGTGAGTATAATTTTAAACAGTAGGTTTCTTGGTAGTGGAGACACAACTACAAAAGCTCAGACAAAATCATTGTGTTAGACAGAACAGGTTGACTGGACTCCTATAGTTGAATAGCTCAACAGAAAACAATAGAGTTTAGGACAATGTACACAACAATCTCTGTGATCTTCAACAAGATTCTTCCCTTCTCTGGAGAGCAGTTCCATCTTCAACATCAGGACCCACAAATAGGAGGCTCAGGTGCTCCGGTGCTGTTCTGCTAACTGCAGGGGCACCAGGAGGTGGACATAAGACTCAGGCTCTAGTCGGTACTATTTTACTCAAACAAGATGTTTAGATTAAGGGAAGGTGGCTAGGGCCAGAGACATCACTATTTCATAAAGCTGGGTCTTAATCATAACCCTATTTCTCATGATTCGCATATAGCTGGTGAAAGAGGGCAGGGAATGAGGTGGGAATGGGACCATAAGGAAGGGGCCCACCTCTCCCTTATGGGTAAGATGGCCCCAGAATCAGTCTCGATGTTTGCGTCCACATCCATGGTCCCACATACCTGGGCGGCTGAGCTGAGCATAGCAGGTTTACCCTATTACTGCTCCAGGACCACACACACATCTGGACACTGAAGGGTAGTCACCACAAAGACAGGAACCAGACCTCAGCTCCACATAGCGCTGTACTGCATGTCACACTGTGAGCCTCTACTCTTGAAAAGAATACTCAGCATATAACACTTGCTCCTAGCCTTGGATGGGCCAATACATCCAGCAGTCTCCCAAGAACAGGGTGACATGCAAATGAGTGTCCTTATGCATCTCTCAAAGGGCAAAGATGGTTAGTAGACACATAACTATGCTCCAAAACTGATAAGGTAAGGGAAAAGAGCAGAAAACTAATGTTTCTTCAACTGTACTTTTTTAATGGAATGTATTTATTTATTTGTTTGTTTGTTTGTTTGGTACAAGGTCTCACTACACAGCTCAGGCTCATAATGATCCTCCCGTCTCAACTTTCCCAGAACTGAGATTACAGGTGAGTTCTACCATACCCAGTTTCAGTGACCAGCACGGCACACTTGGGGTTCTGGAGCCAGCACTCCTATGGTACCAGAGATCAAGTCTGGGTCCTTACACTTGCCAGACTGGTGCTTAGACCCCCAAGCCACCTCCCCAGCACCCCCTTTCCTTGATGAGTCCCAGTTCTGTTCAACTCTTCCTCCTCCATGAATCTCACATGACTCAAAGAAGCTTTCTGTACTTCTAACTCTGGACACGGATTCTGATGAATCTAAATAAACCAAGGGCTAGCTTTTTTCCTGGTGACTCTTCAGTGATCACATAGTGGGCACAAGACTTAAACTGGCTCAATCAGATTAAAGGGAAGAACTGATGTTTCTTATTTGCTAAAAGTATCTCTCACTCTCTTCTTTCTCCCCACACATCCATCCTCTTCTCCTTTTCCCTTGATTCTTGTGAACAAACTCAAGAGCACTATTTCCCCATTTTATTGGCAGCTAAAGTGTGCTTAAAGGGGAAACTTATTCTAAAGATGACATAGTTATGGTTTAAATGTCACAGATATGGAGACAACCTGCACCATGGAGTTATCTTGCGATATTTCTGCACCATGAAGTCTCTCAACACTAAAGCTTTTGTTCCTTACTGTTGTACAAGATAACAAACCATTTGAGTCAGAATTTATGTCCCCAAAACTCCTAAGTGAAAGCTTATGTTGCATCTGCTGGGGTGTAGCTCAGTAGCTGAGCACTTGCCCAGCATGTATATGACCCTGAACCCCATCCCCAGGAGTGCAAAAGAAGGAGAGGGAAGATAGGAAAGTGACTTGAGCTGGCGAAGCACTGTTCAATGGGGAGAGGAGAGTCGGGCTCACAATCTCTTGTCCTGTAACCCCGTACTGCGAGCCCTGATTATGGTCCTGGACGGTGATGCTGGGCAGCACCATGGACAGCACTCCCGGGCCTTCTGCGTCCTGTCCTGAAGGCCTCAAGGCCAAGGCTCAAGCCACGCATGGGTGCTAGGAAGAATTTAAATTGGTTCCAACTAAGCAGCTAAAGGGTGAGATGCAAGCCGTGGTGAATTTAAAAAATCCTCCCACTGCATGACAGCAAGACAGTGACTTGGCTGTGTTGAAAAGAAGCATCTGAGTAAGTGGGTGAGAGGAATAAGATCATGTCCTTCATGATGTGGGCTGGCATTTGAGAGGTTTTTTTATTCTCCATTGTAGAATATCTGAGAATAAGAAGAGGAGGGCGAGGTGGAGAATGACACAGAAGGAGACTTAAAGAAGAGGAAGAAGAAGGAGCGCAGGTGCTAAAGGTCTCTGAGACTGTGCACGCTGATGGCCTGAAGGCTTCGGGATCCCCCAGGAAAGCAAAACTGTCCTCGAAACCAGCAGAAGGCCATTCAGGGGGCACGCCTGTGCTGTACAGGCCTGGTTAGCAATGCTCAGCCTGTGGAGGCACTTCTTTGTGTAGACTGTAGACTGTGAGTAATTGCTAGGAAGTTAAAGAGACAGGAGAGAGGAAAAAAAAGAGGAGTAAGAGCGAGAAGCCCTCACCTCAGGGCATATACAAGGTGCCCTTTAGATATCACTTAAGGAAATCAGAGAGAGTGCCAGGGACCCAATTTCCTGTCATTTGTTTTCAAGGCTAAGAGCTACCAAGTTTTAGTTATTGATGACTCTATGGTTATCTTTGGATCCACAGGTTTTTGAATCATGTGGAAACTTTATTATAGTAATGATTTGAGAGCCACCAATTTATTTTGAGTTTTCTTATGGCTTTCTTGTTTTCTTCCATGAAACCCTGCTCTCCCTGGAAGAATTTCAGACCCAGACTAAAATGGTGGGATAGCCTCCCCTGAGCATGCCCTACCCACCAACGATGATTCGAATGTCTCCTCCAAAAGGCATGTGGAGGGGCCCGGAAGAATGTCTCAGTGGTCTAAAGCACCTACTTAGGAAAGCTTAGGTGGCTACAGGGACCGCGGTTCGATCCCCGGCACCACATTCTGTGCCAGCCCTGCCCTCAGGGCAGGCTGAGCTGGCCATAAAAGTAAATAAATAAACAAACAAAAGTTCTGAAACAAGAAAAAAAATAAAATAAATTCTTTAAAAAAAAAAAAAAAAAAAAAAAAGTCATGTGGAAACTCAGCCCCAAGTGCACCAGTGGTGAGAGCTGGGACCCTTAAGCGTGACTACACTAAGGAATAATGTGTGTGCCAGGTATCACAGCAGTGGCTACTGATGCAGTTCACCCTGTCCCTCTAGGTCTCTCTCCTGTGCTCATTCGTGTAGCCACCGTCTGGCATGGGATGATACAGAAAGACAACCTCCACTTGGTGCTGCACAGATACCAGAACCATGCTTCTGGGCTCCCCCACCTCTACCACTAAACTTCTTTTCTTTATAAATTACCCAGTATTCTACTACCTCAGACATTCTATCAGAGCAATAAGCAAAGGACTGAGACACTACAAAATTCTTGGTCTGAACACGTCCCACACCGGCCATTTTTTTTATTCTACATTAAAATGATTCAACAAGACCCAGCATTATAAACCTGATTGATTTTACTATCTTAACCCTCCCTGAGCTACTGAAGTGGTTATTAGCCTGGGTGGAAGACAAGAAACATCTTAACTCCAAGAAATCTAGGCCTGGAGAACTAAAGAGGACAATGCAGAAACCTCCAGGGTAATAAGTACCACATACCAGATATCAACTCTTGCTTACTTTGGCAAGCTGCCAAGAACCTAATGAGCAAAAGAAAGGCTAGCTCAGATGCCACTTAAAAATAAATTAGCCAGGGAACAATTAAAGGCCTTGAATGAGCAATTAACCCAACTGGCAAAGACGTATAAATCCTCTCTTGATCAAAAGAGTTAATTAAAATTATCAGCCTTTGGAGGCAAATTACTCTTTTTGAAATCAGCAAATGTGGCATTAGGGTGATGAAGAGCTACAAAGAAAAGGTCAGCAAAGCACTTATTCAGAAAGAAGAGTCATAAATTCTTTATTAAAAAAAAAAAAAACAATAGTATTAAATCAACAGTATACTTAACTAACATGGGGCATCCTTGACTATTAGGTTGAATATCACAGGGATCCTGTGCTCTATAACCTGGGAGCACACAGGCTACACACCAAACCTGGCTAAGTGGGGGAAATGCATATAAAACAAGTGATTGAAAAATAAGGTGAATGGTTAAATTGTTTTACAGTCATTATAATAAAAGACACATTCTTGCTGACTCCCTTCAACACACTGCCTGTTGCCTGACACACACTTATCCCATTGTTCTTGCCCTTTCTGAAGCACTCTGGAAGCCCTTGTTGTGGATTTGTTGGTCATTCAAGAAATGCAAATTAAAACAACACTGAGATTCCATCTCACCCCAGAAAGAATGGCTATCATCAAGAAGTCAACCAATAACAAATGCTGGAAGGGCTGTAGGGGGAAAAGGAACCCTTCTCCGTTGCTGCTTGGAGGGTAGACTGGAGTGACCACGGTGGAAATCAGTATGGAGATTCCTCAAAAAACCAGTATTGGGGCCTGGCGGGATGGCTCAATGGTCTAAAGCGCCTGCTTGGGGAAGCTTGGG
>PVJA010042774.1:0-17130 GCA_004027025.1 Myocastor coypus | reverse complement strand
GGGGGGGGAGCCGAGTCCGGCTGACCGCAGATTCCCATCCACACAAGTGTGCATGTGCAATCTCAAGCATCCCCATACATGTGTCCTGCGCTCATATTCACACACATGTTCTCACCCACTGTGAGCTCACACACAAGCTCACATACTCACTAACCTCTCTGCACCTCTGTTTCCCCATCTGACAAGCAGATGATAACTATGTTTCTGATGAGCGAAGCGTGGCACATGATAAATGCCCAACCCGTGGGATAGTGCTGGGAGATTCTTTCCCCTATTTGGTGCTCTGGTCTCTGCCTGCCACCCAGGGTGGCCTCAAAGGGAACTAAGAACCAGTACCTCCACAGGGCTCCCGGGGTTGGACAGGGATGTGGCTTGGACATTCTCAAAGGCCAGCCTCATGGTGCCGACTTCCGTCCTAAGCCTGCGGTGCTTGGAGGCAAGGCTTCAGGAAGGCAACTGGAGGGCGAGGCTCTGACTTCCCCTGTGAACCAACAGGATTGTAACTTGACAATATTTTAGGAGGCAACAGAAACTTGGGGTTGGGCCTTGTTGAAAACAGTGGATCAGGGAGAGAGAAGAGGCTTGACAGCAGGGCAAGGAGCCCCTGGCATGGCAGGTGGGGGTGGGAGGGTGCCCAGGGTGGGTGCTGGAGCTGCTCGCCACCCACAGCACCAGGGTCCAGGAAGTCAAGCACAGGGCTGCGCCCAGTACATGCGAATCTCCCCTTCCTGAGAAGCAGCACCAGCCTGTGTTGCTATTGGCTGAGTTTTGCCAGTTGCCTGAAAAGCCCTGTCCCCTCTCCTTTGTGTAGTCTACCAGTCTCTTGGGATTTCATTCGAAAAACAAAAAAGCAACACTTGGGTCCTTCTGTGCTGCCACAGATTTGTCTGCAGATCTTGCTGTACTTTTAAAAAAGACATTTAAACTCTGCCTGTGCAGCCTGGCAGCTGATCTGCCTGTGTCTAGCCTGCAGCCCCGAGCCCCTGGGCTGGCCTAGGTAGAGCTCTGGCCAGCGGGTGGCAGGAGACTTCATGCTCCAGGGGGCTAGCAGGGCAGGGATTCAAACCCAGGCGGGCTTGGCGGGGACCCAGGGTGCTGCTGAGATTTGATGTGAGCTAAGTTTAGACTCACAGCAGAGCTGCAGAAACAGCACGGTGTCCAGCTCTCCTCACCAGCTTAACCAGCAATCTTCAAGACCAAAGACAGTTAGCACACTTGGGAGGTGGGGCCAGGCACACTGCAAGCTGGGCTGTGGCCCTGTTCCCCCTGTGCTCTCTTGTTCATCCACTAATGCTCTCTTCCCTCCCAGGATCCCATCCAGGATCCCATGTTGCTTTCCTTGTCACATTTCTTTGGTCCCCACCAGTCTGTCAAGGTGCCTTGGTCCCTATCTTCTGGACTTGGACATTCAGCAAGAGTCCCCACATATGTCACGTCTCAGGCCCCGGGGTATGGGTGTATTCTGGGTCCTGTTGGGACTGGCCTCAGGCCTTGTACTGTTGCCTAGACAACACCCACCACCTAGGGGAGCTGTTACGTCTATGTCTAGTTGTCCCCCAAAAGCTTCATGTAGTCATTGGGTGGGGACTTCTATAGATTGAGACTTGACTCATGAGTCACTGGGATTATGTGTTTCAATACTGATGGGATTATCAGTCTGAGTAGGGCTGGGACTATGGGTATGGTCTAAGGCAGTTAAGGCTGAGGCAGAGAGCCTGAATATAATATAAAGACAGACAGACTAGAGCTGTTGCTCTCTGCTGCCCTGTTTGGTTGGCTGCCTCGGTCACCATTTTGTTGCTGTTCTGCTGCCATGAACTGGTTGCTCTCCACCCTGCTCCACTCAGCCTTGGGACAGCCGAATATGGACTAAAACCTCCAGTAACTGTGAGCTAATAAACCTTTCCTTCCTTCATCTTGAATGTCGGGTATTTGTCCTAGCAACAAGTAAAAAGTAACTAAGAGAATTAGAGATAGACTAGAGTTGTTGCTCTCTGCTGCCCTGTTTGGTTGGCTACCTCTGCCACCATTTTGTTGTTATTCCACCACCATGAACTGGATGCTCTCTGTCCTTCTCCACTCAGCCTTGGGACAGCCAAATATGGACTGAACCCTCCACAAACTGTGAGCTAAATAAACCTTTCCTTCCTTCATCTTGGGTGTCAGGTATTTATCCCAGCAACGAATGAAAAGTGACTAATACAGGAGCCAAGGTCTCATTAGCTCCTGGTGTAGGGGGAAGGATTCAGTCTATGGCAAGAACAAGATGATGGAGGGCCCAGAGGAGTGAAGCTGCTCAAACAGTGGTGGCTGGGAATCAGAGCAGGGCAACAGTGCCAGCTGCCTCCCTCCTTGACACATCCGGACACACCCAGTTCCTAGGACAGCCAAGCTGGTGGGGCTCAAGGCACAATCCAGGGAGAGCCCCTTGGAGACAAGGCTGTATGTTGTCCACATCTCGTCACTGGTGACTTCCAACTCGATCACCCAAGGGAGGTGGTGTCTGCCTGCCCAGCCTTTCCATCCTAAAGCAGCCTGTATTCCAGCTACTGTATCTCTTGGGAAGGTGCTCGACAACAGTGCAATCCTGTTTCTTCTCAAAGTTAGCACCCTTGAGTATTCATGTCCACCCTTGGATGTTGTCTGTGTGATGATTTCCCTGGGCAAGAGATTTTGCTGCTTCGTTCTTTCTTTTATATTAATCATGGCAAGTCTACCGTGAGGAAGAGCTTGTGTGACTCTTGTCCCATTGTTACTTTGTTGTGAGCTTTCCCATTTGATGCCCAGCGCTGCCTTCCCTCCTCCCACTCCTGCTCCCCTCTGACAAGCACCACTGTTTTCCAGGCCTCTCTACTGCCTGGCAGTACAAGATGTCCAGTTCATCTTGGGTGTCCTGGTCCCAGTCCTGACACCATTTCTCCAACAAGCCCTTCGGAACTGGAAAATGGTGTATGGAAGCCAAGACAGGGGTGCTTGGGTTCTGCGCGTCCCTGGGTTGTCTGCTTCCCAGCCGCTGCAGTGCACAGAGCTGGGAAGCCGAGGGGTGACAGACACACCCAGCTGCATGCAAACACCTATGACTCCGTGTCTCTCTGGCACAGATGTAGAACTGCAGCTCTACTGACTCTTGGGCTTCTTGTCCAGCATTGCTGAATGCATTCCAAGAAGGAAATAGCTAGGCAGTAGGCTGGAGAAAGATGGGAGGGCCCAAGGATCCTGGAGCCCATTTCCCAGGCTACAGCTGAGACATGAGGTAACCAAAGGATCAAGCAGAAGCCCGTTCTGGACTAGATCCATCTTCTGAGCCCAGGACCAGGCCTAAACATGGTGTGCAAAGGTAACCCAGTGACTCAGCTTACACACACAAGTCCTGGGTGTGTGTCCAGCAGTTTATGAAACCCTTGGCCCCCTACCCTGCATGTCATTGACTATGAGACTTGGGCCCTGTGTACTTTAGGCGCCCGCCATGACAGCTCCTCTAAGGGCTATAAAACGTCCAAAAATCTCCACTGCCCAATAGAGGGGCTGAGTCAAGCCACTCCCTGGCAGTTGAGGCTCAGATCAAAGCATGAGTCTCACCCTAACCCTAAGGTTGGTTTAAAACCCTCAGCGCTGAACATCTTGGGCCATAAGCCCTTTTCCCAGGCCTGTGCTTGCTCTCTGGAGTGGATCTTGTTTTCCCTCTCAAGTGAATTACTGATCTTGCCCCAACTCTGGGGTACCCTGATCAATTATTTGGTCAGGATGGCAAAAAACATGGATAAGACCCAACCCCACTGGTAACAGTCCTGGCTTTCCTGTTTGTTGTAACATTGCGCTCCGGTGGTGGAAGCCTTGCTCCTAGTGCCTACAACATAATGACTCACTGGTGTGACTGGGGGCAGGCAAGCATCCAGGCTGCCCCCAACCTGTCCAGACCACACCCCCGCAGCAGGCCTTCGTCAGAGCCTTGCGGTTTGGTAGGGACTGGCAGGCTGGAGCTGGGAGACGGGGACAGGACGCAAGCTGCTGCGGGAGTTGGCCCTACTAGAACTGAAGGCCCAGAGCAAGCAAGTGATGGTGAGAGTCATCATTTCTGCCTAGGAGGCGACAGGCCCTTCTAACCTAAAGACACAAAGGGTTCTGAGCATCAGGTGCGCTCAAATGACTCTTCTTCTGGGGGTGCTGGTGGCCCAGGTCCCCAAGGCCTGGCTACTGCCAGGAGCAGGGGAAACCAACTCGTATGTGGGCTGCTAGAATGATTTACCCTTCTGGAAAGTGAGTGACCACTCTGTTTCCTCCCATCCAGGCTTCTGATTAGCCACACGTGTGACGCGTGTGTGGCAGTTTCTCAGGACAGACCACGTTGGTATCAGGAATTTTATTTCTGCATACCACAGTCCTCAAGGCACCCAATGCAAACCAAAAACCACCTTTTGCCTCAGCTTCCTGGCAGGATCTGACAAGGTCCCTGCTCCCAGGAAGTGTGGTACAAGAGCCCTGCTTACCCTTCCCTGGGCAGCGCCAGGGTGATCTTTTGTCCCAGCTGTCTCCACCACCAAGGGGCGGAAACGAGCAGGGACACTGAAATTGTCCAATAGGCACTGCATGGTGCAGAAGGCAGGGGACAGCACGTGGGAGGTTGGCTTTGACAAGGGGAGATGTTCAGCTCAGCTTGTTCATGTGCCAGAGAGGGCTTTGTGCACTTTTTCTGCCCTTTCTTGGGCCCAGACAGATTCTTAGATGCCTTTTCTGATCCACACTCCTGGCCTGAGCAGCCCAGGGCAGTCAAGGTGGGTTTGTGCAGTCAGAGCCGCACACAACGGGGCCCTGCCACTTGCCCTTATGGGTGTTCTAAGGTCCTGACCTGTCCCATGGAGTATTCTGTAGGCCACTCATCTGAGGGTCATCCACTTGACAGCCATAGCAAGGGGTGACATTTGGTTTCTTAACCCAAGATGCACTTAAATGTATAGTTTGCAGAAAGCCCTCATTTTAAAATGCACATATTGGAGGGTTGAAGCCTGCAGCCTACATGATTGAGGGACCAGATTGCAGCAATGATATTGCCCTCCTCGGGGTGCACGTTACCTGGGCTGAGTCATTCCATCTCTTTGGCTCCTAATCGACTTTGCTTCCCATCAGACACACAGCAATTCTGTTCTTCCAAGATCAGCTGCTTAATACTCACCACCCTGACAGCACAGCTACACCCTTGTCCTCATTTAATAACTATTTATCAGCCACTATCTTCCCATTTTCAAAAAGGAATAAGTTAAATGCTCCAGAAATTGGAAAAAATTGAAATTTGACCTTTATTAACTGGGTTAATTGTCAAAATCTCCACTTGTAAAAAAATTAATGACCAAAAACTGTAACTTTTAGAGTTTCAAAGATTAGCTTAATGTCCAAGGAAGTATAAACTTTGACCTTTTGACACATGTCATAAGTAACACCTATCCTCATAAATTGCAACCTGTGAGCAATTATAAAATTTCTCCTGTATCCAATCATGCAACTTAATTGCTGCAGAAAATTCTGGTTTTCTCAGAGGCAGCCTAGAGAGTTAGCTGATGCCTACAGGAATTATTTTACATTTGTTTCAGGGAGGTATGCTGGTTCATCTGGACTTCCAGACAGGGAGATGTTACTAGATGGAGACTCTGAATGCCTGGGCCATAGGCGGCTTGGCAATAAATGGCAAAACTTATGAAAGAGAAGATGCCAGGCACATAGCACATACCTGTAATCCTAGCACTTAGGGGACTGAGCAAAAGGTCTGCTGTGAGTTAGAGGCCAGCCTGTATTGTATAGTGAGACTGTACCCCCCCACACACAAAAAGATGCTATGCTCAAATATAATCTACCCCTGCACATGGAATCTTTGCATTTCTCTGTTAGTTGCCCACCCAAAATATGCAGAAGGAGGTGTGGTCAGTATGACTATGATGGTCAACTGAATCCCAAATGGGGTTAAGAAAATGTGATGATGGTAGGTGGGGCGTGGTGACACATGTCTGTAATCCCAGCACTTGGGAGGCTGAGGCAGGATGGGTGTGAATTTGAGACCAGCCTGGGCTACAAAAGGGAGTGCAACGCCAGCCTGAACTGCACAGCAAGACATTATCTCAAAAAGAAAGAAAATATGATGGACTGGCAAGATAGTTCAGTGTACTAAGCACCTGCTTAGACAAACACAGCGACTCGGGTTCATCCCTGGAACCATATGCCATGTCAGCCTCACCCGTGGGTGCACCAAGCCAGCCACCAAAACCCAGCTTGGTAGTCAGTGGGCATCTCAATGCTACAATGACCAGATCCCTCACTGCAGCTGTACCCATGCAACTGAGATGCCACCAGGTTAGAAGGTTTGGAAGTGCAATTTCTAAGAATATGATTATGAGCCTCACTTCCTGAGCGATGCTGTTAGAAACTTCAGGTGTGAAAAATATGTACTGGTGACCAACTCTTGATTGTTTAGAAATAGACAAGAACCTTTTGGGGAAGGAAAAATTAAGACTCAGAATCTATAGGTAGATAATCTACAGGGCTCTGGAGAACACAAGCCCTGTCTAGACTGTTTTCCATGAGGATCAGAAAAATAAGAATATAATTTAGACCCATGTGGATGGTGCTTCCACAAGACCTCTCCCCGCCTTCGTATGGGGCGAGATTCCCTTCCTCCTATCCTTGGACAATCATCCCTCTCCCGCTGTGGCTGCATCCCAGAGCCCGGCAATGCCCATTTTGCACCAGATACCCAGCAACACCAGTAGGCATGGTCAGGCAACCAGTGCAGGGACTGCTCAGTCAGTCACAGAGCCCATGCAGCCCCTGCTATGTGCCCAGGACTCCAGGGTGGTGGTTGTTACAGAGTGTGACCCATGCTGTGTTGACAGGTGTCTCTGAGGTTCAGCAAGTTTCATATATATGTGTATGTATGTATGTATGCATAAACATCTACATTCATATATACAAAATCCATTCACACGCGCGCGCGCACACACACACACATGTACGCACATGTGCCTGAGTCTGGGTCAACTACAGTGGCCTATAAAAGAGGATATTCAGAGGCCATTAAAACCAAGAGCCAGAGTTGCTGGAAGTGACAACTCAGCCACTGGCCCAGTAACCACCAGACGCCACCCTGATTCCTTCTGAGGAGCCTGTTAGCAGGAGAAAAATGAATGTCCCAGGACCTGACTGAGATGGCCAGGAAGTGCCCTGGGAGTTTTAGGTATTTCTACACATTTCCCTCAGCACCTCAGGGCCAGGAAGGGGCTCCAAGCAAGAGCACAAGTTTGGCTATCGAGGCCTCTGCTCCCAAGGGCAGAGCAGTAAGGGTACCCTCATACCAGGCCCTGGGACTAGGGCTCAGACTTGGAAAGTCACCTGACTGGAGCTATGGGGCTGGAAGCTCCATTGCTGTTCTCCTCACAGACACCAGGGGTGCCAGCTCCCCCGCTGCCCCTGGTACCCTGCACCTTGCTGCACCCTCTGTGGAGGAGGGCAAGTTGTTCTCCCCTTGGGCTACAGGCAGGCAGCAGAGAAGGCATCCCTCCAAGGCTTCAACTGCCAGGCCCAGCACACTCAGGTCCAACAGGGCATATTCATTTCAATAACAAATCTGCTGGTGCATTTAAATATAATTCAAGTTACTCAAATTCAATTTACACACAGAACTTTAGGAGTATATTATATGAGGTGCTGTTGATTAAAATAGGGTGACCCTTAAGGAGGTTACTGGGATTCTATGCCACACCTGCCTCAAATTGACATTTACGTGAAAGTGAGTTTGATTCCCAGGTCAGGTTATAGTCATGCTCTATGAAACAGTCACTCTGTGGGATAAGGGACAGCAGCCATAAGGTATGACACAGAAACAGTGCTCACCAAGGCGCCGGGGCAGCTAGCCCTCCAGTGCCAGACACCCCCACACTCCTGCTCTTCTCTCGTCACCACTGCCCAGGCCTGAGCCTCCTGACTCCAGCCGGGCTTCCTTAGTCTTTACTTGTACATATTAACCATCAGAAGAACAGAACCAATGATTTACAGGAAGTTCATGCCCTCATTTTTAACTCAAAGATTAATTTAGCATGACTGTGGATATTGGGAACCTAGGACTATTTTAAAGGTATGACCCCACCTCTCACCAACAACAAAAAAATGAAAACAGCTTTCTATGAGCCTATTCTAGAAAGTGCCAGGGGAAAAAAAACCAACACCTCCCCATTGCCCATTTGGGGGTAAGAACTGGATGGTTTTTCCACGAGGGCAAGTGGGAGGCAACGTGCTTACCTAAGGGGTGGGAGAGGGGCTGCTTACCCAGAAAGGGGCCTCCAGCTTCTCATGCCTTGTGACGAGAAAGGCCTGATTTCATGATGTACAGCAGTGTGGGTTGGCCAATGCCAATGTAACCACTTTTCTACAATTTCCACATGTCTAAGTGCCTGGAAGCCCACCTTCTGTGGTGCCTTGTGATCTGATGGCACACAGGCCTGGCTGGTGGAGGATAAACAGCCTCTCAAGTTTTCTTTTTACACTTCAGTACTGACACCAGCCCCTTCATGCTGAGCTACATCCTGCAACCCACTCCTTTTCTGAGATAGTCTAAGCTGCCCAGGCTGGTGTGGAAATTGCCACCTTACTGCCTCAGCCTTCCTGTGGCACACCACAGGACCGGTCTCAGGGACTTTAAGAGGGTTATTTTGGTAATCTCGGTCTATTCTTCCATCATACAAGGAAATAAGAACACTGAGGACCTGAGAATACACATCACTACCCTGGAGATAAATGAAACCAAGATCACGCCTTGGAACCCTGGCTTCCTTAGCACCTCAGGTCTTCCTTGGAGCACAGCTTAAAATGAACCCACCTCCTGCTCCTGGTGTACACAATAACAGGCCAGGAAGTGCCTAGGGTCCACTGCTGCACACGCACCAGACGCACAGGCGTAGCCTCATGCTTCTGGAAGACAAGCACGCCTCTCCTCACAGGTTCACAGGCCCACAGAGCAGACAGAAAGTGGCCAGCGCCCACAGCTGGGTCAAGGCCTGCTTAGCCCTGAGCACCTTGTGTGTTCCCAGCAGGGAATAGCAAGCTGCCTACCCACAGCATGTGTCTTCCACAGCAAAGCTGGAGACCACTTGCTGGCAGCAGTGTGTATCAGATCAAGGAACAGGCAATTCACTCAGCTTTAAAAACTATGTACTCAGGATCTCAGAGACCACATGAAAACCTGCAGTTGGGAAACGCAGTGATCCTTAGCCTGAAAAGCAGGGGCTTCCTGGGGACAACTGCCACCCTGCCTCATAGCTGAGGGTCCCTTGCCATCGTTGGGGTCCTGCTGCCTGTGGCCTCACTGAGCATCCCACAGGCTGCCGAAAGGCACCGATGGGACTCCATGGTCAGGACTACACAGCTTGAGCTCAGGGTCCAAAATGTGCTTAGAGAGTAAGACGTGGATACTGAAAGGTCTGCCCCGCTCCAAAGAAAAGGAATAGACAAAAATATTAATCACATTTTCCTTTTAATACGGGGTTTTACTCAAAAGAAGAGTTTGGAAAATCTCTAGCTTGCTGTGAAAACCAGAAAAGCCAGGAGCCATCTCACTTGAAACACCGACAGGGAAGCTGCGCTGCTGCGGGGCACGCACGCCAGTACCACGCCAGGCACCGAGCAGGGCCAGCACTCGAAACTGGGAGAGGCATGGGTCCTACTGTGATTCAAGGAGGAAGGACACGCTCTTAGTACAGTGAAACAAAACACAAAAAGTAAACAAATCTTTAGAAATCACTAGATATATATGTGCATATATATTTATATAATTAGGATTATCATCAACATTTAAAACTATTAAAAATAAGGCTGCCACCTTCCATCTTATTTCAGTACTAGGGCCTTATTTCACAGAGAAAAGCAAAAGGCTCTGCCTGGCCTCGGCACCACTTCCTGGCCTTGCCCGCTCCTCCTCAGCCCAGAGAGACACCAAACCCAGCCGTGCCTGCGGGTCCTCCAGGCCCTTCCTCTGGGCCATGGCTATTAGTGCATGTGTTCAGCCCAGAAGCAAGATGGCAATCTTAATCAAAAAGCTAGATCTTTAAAATAACTTAAAAAATCATTTGTATATAAAGCAGCAAAAACATATTTTCCTCTCTGCGGAAAGAAAACTGTTAACAAGAACACAGCGTGGAAATGGACTGCTCATTGCATCAGCTGAGCCAGGTGGGCGGCTCAGAGCTGCTCTCTGGCTTTGCCAGTGCTGTCTGAGGATTCTTTGGCAGCTCCAGTCACTCTTCTGCTTTCTCCCGGACTTACACTCTCCTTTTTGGACCTGGTCCCATTGGGGATAGAGTTTTCACCATTGAGGCTCAGTGCCTGCTGGACCGCTGCCTCCTCTTCCAGGTTCCTCAGGACCAGGGGCAGCCGTGAGTCTCCCGCGCCGCCCTCCAGCAGTCCAAGGTTACTCTCCTCATACTTGGGGAGTGGCACCCGCTCCTCCACGTGCTTGCGGAAGCACTTCTGGTTGGCAGCTGCACTCTGCACTGCTTTCTCTAGAATCTCCTTCTCCCCTAGTCGTAATTTGATGGCCATCTTCATGCGCACAGGGAGCTCAGGGCTCTTCAGCACAGCCTTGTCTTCCTGGGGAACAAAGCACAGCATCGTGACCAGAAGCCCACACCAGCGAAGCTAGAGGCAGGCATGTCTGCTCAAGGGCAGGAGTGAGGGAGTGGTGACAGAAGGTTCTGGACCCTGACCAGGCAAACGCTGGGGCTGTGCTCTTCCATATGAAAACTGTACTTCAGACCTGTAGGTTGTTTGTGGTAAGAGATTCTAAAAGGGACCTGTGTCAGCTGGGTGGTGCAGGACAATCTCATGACTTCAGAAGTCACCCAGTGGAGTACTCTGATGGGTCCGCCAGGTAAAGCCTGGGGTGACAGGCAGGAACAGGGAAGAAAGGAAAGGAGGGAGGCAAAAAGGATGGAGAAAGGGGTCTCTGGAGTCAGACACAAAGAGTGAGCTCTGAAGCATAAATGGAAACTGTAATCACATAAATCAGAAATTATACAAATGTATTTAATAATCTTAAATTTTATCTCCTAATCAATAATGTCTCAATGGGATAGGAGATAAATATAAGCATATTACATGGAAAAATACTAATTTTTTTTTATAGGTATTTAGGTATTGCATGGTCTCACTAAGCAGCTCGGACTCATGGTGATCCTCCTATTCTCAGCCTCCCTAGTGCTGGGACTACAGGCAAACACTACCACGCTTCAACTCTGGCCTACAGAGCACCCTGGGTATGGGGCTGGTATGGCAGATGGTACTGGAATTGAATGGCAGTCCCTGGACTTGCCTAAGCAGGCACTTTAGTCCACTAAGCCATCTTGTTGGCCCCTCCAAATACTAATTTTGAGTCAAAATGTCAAATACATAATTTGATAAAAAATTTAAATAATTTATATTTAGGAAGGAATCTACTTAAAAACCTGAGAAAGCACAAATCCCCATTTATTTAATTGATTTATTTAGTTACCTCAATTGTTGTTTTGTATGTTTTTAAAAGAAGAGATGCTCGATCTTCAAGAAATGACCAAAGTTTCACTTCATTTTCCCAGCTGACTGGAAACTCTGAGTTACCCAGTGTGAAGATTCTATCAATGGCGTTCTCTCCTAGCAAATGTTCTTTCAGTTCTTCTGCAAGAAATGCAAACAGCAATCTGTTAGCCAAGGAGAACAGCACTGCTCCTCACTTCCACAGCAGGTCACTTTCAAAATGTCTCTGCCAACACTGCGTCCTGGGGCTGACGCTGCTCTGACCCATTAAGCCAGGCCACTTCAGCCTCCCTAGGGAAGTCATGACTGCATGCTGCATGACAGCACTGAGTCCGCTCTAGCCATGGCAAGGCCAACCTGCTGTCCGTTTTTGATGGACGCCAATGGACGCCAAGAGCCTCTGGGCAGCCTTACACAGCTCACAGCCTACAAGGACATGCTGTGGCCTTACACTCTACAGTTGTGCTGGAGGGACCCTTTCCTCACCCCAGGGCTCAGCCCCACTACCTTGGTCAGAAAGACAGGGGACAATCCAAGCACAGCTTCCAGAGACTCCTTGCAGCTTACAGCCCACCATTCATTCTTTAGCTCATCTTACAAGTTCATCACAGACCAAAAAAACAAGGAGACTAGAGAATTCTTAGCCACAGAAAGAGGGCCTGTCTCTCGCTTTCAGGGACTCAAGAAGGAATTACAAATAAAGGCCTCAGGTGCCTCCAGGGTACTTAAGGAAAGCAGACCCCAGCTCTGGCCCCAAGCATTTATTTCTTGCTGACCCTCACCTCCTAAGGACCAACCTTGGCCAACATGTATCCCCACTTGCAAAAAAGTCAGCTTCTCCAACCACCCTGGCTCCAGGGCTCAGAGCAAATGCCCTACAGCTCACACTATGCACTACGTACAATTCAAATAAGGATTGGTGGCTGCAAACCAAACTTCCATTAGTATCGGATGGAGTAATACCAAGAAACATCAAACTGCCTTAACAGGACATACTGTCTTTCTTTCTTTCTTTTTTTTGATTTTTTGAGACAGGGTCTCACTATGCAGTTCAGGCTGGCCTTGAGTTCACTTTTGTAGCCCAGGCTGGTCTCGAACTCACACAGATCCTCCTGCCTCAGCCTCCCAAGTGCTGGGATTATAGGCATGAGCCACCATGCCCAGGTCATACTGTCTTTTGACCGAAGAAAAACTACAGAAGCAGCAGACCTAAAGTAATTCGTTTTCTTTAAAAAAGAAGATGGATGTTATCTAATGTTCAAAAAAGATTTATTGAATCATATTAGCAATACAACAGGGTAGAACTTGGGATTTTTTAAACAGTCTTTATCCTTCAGTTTATAGTGCAGCATAAAATGATGAAGATCAAGGCAGCTCCATGGAGGCAGAAATGCCTCTGCAGAAGCCCTAAGTGCTAGCTGATTCTGTCACCCCTTCCTCATCAGCCCTAATCCTCTTTTCAAGAAGGAAAGCAGGCTGTCCAGGAGGTTTAGGCAGGAGAACCGCAAGTTTGAACACCCTGGAATACTTAGGGACTTGGTGAGATCCTGTCCCAAACGAACGGAAAGCACAGAGGGTGTGGTGAGGATGCAGTGCAGTATAAAAGTCCCAGGCTCAGCACTGGACTCAGCTCAGATCACCAGAGAATTGAAGCCAAAAGGCTGAGAGGAAGCAGGGCACCTCCATGGCTCTGGAGTGAGCCTGCACTCTGAGGTAGGGCTGCCAGCCCTACACCAGTCTCTCCTGGGGCTTTTGAACTCCATCTCAGCAGCCAGAGCCCAAGGTCCATGGCTTCTTGGCTCAGGAGTGGCACTGCAGCGCTCCGACCTTCCACCCCTGCTGCACCCTGGCTGGCACAGGGCTCCCTCCAATGCCATCCCACCCAGACCTCTGTGCACTACCAGTGTCCTGCAGGGAGGGGGGATGCATCTGGGGCTGAGCTCTAGCTGCACACCAGCCTGGCCCAGCAACCCACCCCATCTGAACTACAGCTTCTCCATTGCTGAAGTGGGAACACCTACCTCACAAGGCTGATAAGAAGAACATAATGTACCACATTTAGCATCGTGCCCGGTACTAAGTGCTCCACAAATTACAGGAATTAGCATCGCCATCGTCTACCTTAATTACACATTCCTTGAGAATATGAACTGTGACATTCAATTCTGCATCCCTATATTATGCAAGAAAAGCCCAGGTAATGCTAACCTGTGGTTCACTGAACTGAGTACTGAACCACAATGAAGTATACTCGAAGCCCACCTGAATGCTGGCGACAGGGTGGCTCTGACGGGGCCCTTCCACGCTCACTCCGGCCACCCTGTAGTTCCCACCTAAACTGCTTCCCATGTTGTGGAACTGTTTCTTTGCCCTGCAGCCTGATGTCAAGCTCTGGACTTGCACAGCCTTCTCCAAGCCCCAAACATGAAGCCAGGGCCAGAGACGGCAGGGCATGGCCACCTTGGACAGCCCCAACCAGGGCCACCCTTTCCTGATACCCATAGCTCCTCCAGGGACACGCACTGCCTGTTCAGACATCACCATTCTCGCCTGCCTTCTCGTCTTCCTATTCACTGTGTTCTGCACAGGATTCAGGGTTGTTTACAACAACAGAACACACACATACACACACAATTAGGAATGAAACCTCAGGACCAGAAGTACATTTTAAGGTGAAAAATTAAAGCACCACCTCCCAGGATACCTGAAACCCCAAGTGGCTTATCTCAAGTACATAGAAAAGCAGGCCCTCAGGATCTACAGAGCTCTTTCTGGGACTAAAGCAGGAGGCTGCAACTGAGAAGCCCCACGTCCCATGTGGGCTGTCTGCAGTGCCTCTTATCCAGGGGATAGCTGGTAGGTGGCATTTCTGGGACAAAATGGATCAAGTTTTTCTTTTCCCGGTACTGCTACCTTCCCTCTTCTCAAAGGTGTTTTAGTTTTAAAGCTGTTTGACCATAATCTGAACCTTCAGGCTTTATATTTTCATGAACTTAAAAAGAAAACCACCTTTTTCTTCTTCCTGAAATGATTACCTTCAGTCATGCAGAATACTCGGAGAAAAGCCAGGAGCTGAGCAGAGATAGGTGGCTCCGTAAAATGCAGGGCAAAAACACTGGACCTGAGGAGAGCCAGGAGAATGGTCAGCCACCTGCTGTGGCCCCACGTGGTGTCTTGGGGACAATTGAGCAGGGAGGGCCGAGACACCCGTGCACAGCAGGATAGAGGCAGCAGGGCTCGGCTTGGACAGCTCCATCCTGGGGCTCATCTCACATTAAGAGAATTAACCTGATCATGGTTCTTACAAATGTTAGTAATAATTTATGATAAATTGACACTTTAATCACTAATCAAATATTGACAAGTTTAATTTTAAAAAAAGGGCCAGATAATCCATTTTCATTAAGAATGGTACCTCTGTTCCCAGGAGGAGTAAGAAAGTGTAATTTTTATTTTTACTCCTCAACTTCAAGAAAATCGTGAAGAATTTAGCCAGAAATTCTTGCAATTCTTAAGGATCATGATTTCATTACAGAAACTAAAGGAGGCAAATTAAATGAAACAAATTGATCCAGTTCATTAACCTTTTCAAGGTGAAAGACATTAATGACACCAAAGTGCTCATTTAACTCAACGAGGACAGACCCCCCCACCTCCTAGAACTGATATATCCCCCAATATGACTCTGTCTGTCCTGACCTGCTGGTCAGTGTCACCACACATCTGAGTGTAGCAGGGATCAAGGGACTGACAAAAACTATGGTGGGGAAACCCTGCACAGCTAGAGGCTGCAGGCAACACACAAGGGCTGGGCATACGTACGTTGGGATGCCCGCGCGCGCCAGGACCTCGGCCTTCATGGCATACAGCCGGTCGCTTTTACTCACACCGAGCTTTATTTTCACTCTGTCATGCGTGTTGTTGTCAAAGAAAAAGCCACTGTGGATCACAAACTCTGCATTTGACCGGGTGCCATAAAAAATGTAAATCTAAGATGTGGCAAAGAGAAAACAGAGGGCATAAAATAGACTCAGTTAACAGAGAACATCCCTTACAGGAGCCCGACACCTGGCTGGCCCTGAGTAAGGCAAATCTCCATCTTCTGAAACTCAGACAGGGTGGGCTAAGCACCCATGGCCACTGCAGTGGGCAGAGAAAGCCATGGAGCTGGGGCATAGACCCAGGGCCTCAATGGTAGACAAGGGATCTCAGTTCTGGAGAGCACCAGGCCTCCCTGCTACCCTCTCATTCCCAGGCTGGCCAGGATGCTTCTTCTGGACTGCACTTAGAATACACATCCTCTCCCTTCAGGACAAGAGTCCCTTCTGGAAGAGAGGTGCAAAGCAACACCTATCAGAAATCCACTTCTATGTCCTGGGCAAGTCTGCACCCAGCAGGAGTCTTACAGATTTCTCTGAAAAAAGTGCAGATCAACACTGACTTAAACTAATTTTGCACTTGGCACTACTGGAATGCCCTGACTTAAACATGGGGAGTCAGAGATGTAGATTTTCAAGTTAACTAAAACCTTGTTCTTGTGCCCACACAAACTCAGATGCAAACTCAAGTGTGTGCTACCTGGATACTACTTCTCTAATACTGTGTCTACGGCGAACCAACACATGAAGAAATAAAAGCAATGCAGGCTAGGAAATAACCTATCGTAGTGTCCTACAATGAATTTAATTTTCAGATAGTACTTTAGAGGTATGAGGCTGACTGTGTAATAATTGCAGTAAATCCTTTTTCTTTGTGAGCCCAAAATACATTATGTTTATTACAGCTTTAAGTCTCAAGAAGTGTTCAGAAAACAATACGGAAGACAAGCTTTCCTCCTAAGTCAGTACCCTCTCCAATGACCACACACCACTGGCACCCAGGGCCAGTAATGTCCGGTGGGTTGCTGCATGACACTCACCTGCTCTCCGGCCCGGAAGTCCTGCAGAGCCACACACTCGCAGCGGTCATCCTCCAGGTTATAACCGGTCGTGATCTGGCCACAAGGAAAGGAACGAGACAACAATGATGGTTTTGTGTTTGCTCCAGCAGGGAGAGGGTAAAGCTGCCAGAGGTCCTGAAGAGGGTGCTCGCACAGGCCTTTCTGCTGGCACCACACACAGGACACACCCACTCACGGCAGCCTCCCTGGAAGTTACGCCCCCCCCCATGCAAAAGAAGCACTCACGGGGAAGCTACAGTCACTCACTGGGCATCTCTCATGGGTCTCAACCGCGTATACACTCTTATCACACCCCAACAGCAGCGGGTGACATGGGGACACTTAGAGCAAGTCTTGTGCCTACTCCTGGTGACCTGGGAGTGGCAGGATCCTGGCAGACCCCTTTCATTTGCAAGGATTTGGCCATTAAGGAGCTGAAGTGGGGTTTCTGCTGGATACAGAATAGGGGGACAAGAAAAGCTCTACTTCTGAATCAAGTACTTTACTCTGCCATTAGAAAATGTGCTTTTCAGGTAGGAAGGGTAAAGCATCCCAGCCTCTGCTGCGTGGCTCAGTGGCTGAGGGCTCACCTAGCACACATGAGTCCTGGGTTCCATCCCAGCTCTTCCTTACTCCTTTTTTCTTTT
>PVJA010042773.1:0-10019 GCA_004027025.1 Myocastor coypus | reverse complement strand
TTAGTTGACATATATAATATATTGTGGATATATATATATATATATATATATATATATATATATATATATATTAACCTATTCAAATACTATGTTAGTACTCTGAATTTATTACAGATTTATACATATGATACACAACATTCTGGCATCTATGTTGGACTCATGATTTCATTTGGATTTTTGAATATTGTTTTCAAATATTTAATTTAATTTTAATAAATTAATATTTAATTAATTTTATGGATATTATTTAAGTATACTTTTTGTTTTATGATTCATACTGTATCTCTTATAATCTACTTATAAGACATGGTACAATATTTTCTCCAATTATTATAAACTTTAAAAAATATATATAGATATACAAGAGAGTTAAGACAGATATACAGTTACTTTATCTTAGTTCATTGAGAATAAAAGTTTGTACTAACATTGTTTAGACAAGGAAAAAATAAATAAAAGCTACTAGTATTCTAAAAAAAAAAAACTTCTTGCCAGGCATGGTGGAGCAGACCTGTAATCCCAGTACTTGGGAGGTTGAGGCAAGAGGGTCAACATGCATTTGGGGCCAGCCTGGGCTACAAAGTGAGTTTATGACCAGACTGAACTGTATAGTGAGACCCTTTCTCAAGAAAAAGAAGTACTTGTTTATCTATCTGAATGTCTAAAGAAAATCTTTAGTTTTATAATTGAATAACTTAACCAGGCCTAAAGAATATTATACACTTTTGAGATTTTGATTTCTTCCTTACAGAGATCTTTAACTCTACTACATCTATTGGTATTCATTGTACTCAGTGCCTTGGGTTCTGTGTTTGATGGATTCTAATTATCCTTGTCTTCACTTATCATTGTCATTTCTTCAAATCTATCATCTTTTAATTGTTTTTCATCTTCTATTATTTCTCCTCAGAAATTATTGTATCTGAAACTTTTTCTCAAGATCAGAACTTTCATTATGCATATACATTCCATTCCTTGACAAAGTTATTTATTAGACTTCTATTAGTCCTTGGAGTCTGTTTTACTTACTTTAGTTGTTGCTGATTTTTTTTAAATGAACAGAATAGATTTATTGGAGGAAAAAAAGCTCCTGTCAGAGAGGAACAGGAGGGGGGCTTGAGCTGGTTGTCCCTTTATTTTGTTGTTGCTAAGACAAAATGCCTAACACCCAAAGTTAAAGAAGGAAAGGTTTATTTTCAGCTCCTGGTTTGTAGAGGTTTCTTTCCATAATTGGCTGGATCCAAGGACAAGTGAGTTGGCAGAGGGGTTTCACAGAGGAAAAACCATCTGTGGTAAAGCAGGGCAGGCAGAAGGCAGTAAGCAGCAAGCAAGGAATGACCACAGCAGCCCTCTTTCTGTCTTTTATATTTTATCCAGGTACCCAGCCTAAGGGTGGGTAATACACCCTTACAACTAGCATTACACTGTGAATAAATCCCAGCATTACATCCTTGATTCCAGCAGCACACATCCCAGATTCAGCCATCTCCAAAGAGCCCCACCTCTGAGCCCATGAGGGTTTCTTAGGGAGTGTGGGTCTAGCCATAACAATCTCCCTTATTTTCCCTTGTATCTTCAGCTTTTCTTTTCATCTCTCTTATATCACTGTATCACCTCAGCACTGAGCCAGTCTCAATGAATTCATAGTTATTTTTAGGTCTCCCATATTATGAAACACATGTAGAAGTCTTCTTCTGTTCCTTGGGTTGTGTCTTCCTCCAGACTTTCATTCTTTGATTGCTACTGCGTACAGCATTTCATACACCTGTGTTCTTATAGATGTGCTTAATTGTAGGCCACTTCTTTTCATCTTGTGCCTGCTTTGACAGTATCAATCTGCTCAGATCCATTATTCACCTTATTAGTGGGAGGACATACTTCTTCTTGATCTTTTCCCAGCTGATCTGACACTCATTTGTCTTCTCTGAGCCATAATCTGCACACCGAGTTGTTTTTATTGGGTTTTATGTAACTTGAGGGCACGGACATTGGGTGGGCATGATGTTCAGGCAGCTGTAATTGCGGAGCCCTGCTCTCTCCTGTACACTCATTTATCAAATTCCATCAACCCAGCCACCCTCACAGCGATGCATCCCCCTCCTGTGGGCTTTTAGTCACTTTCTCCACAGCCTCCTGACAATGGGCCCTTCTGTGATCTGGTAGATGTGTGAGATTTTCCATTTTTCAAGCACTTCCTTTTCTCTTCCCCAGAGCTGCATAGTTACATTCTCCACCCACTTTCTTCAAGTTGATGAATATATTCGTGAGAATTTTCCATATCTCTCTGTGTAGAAGCTGGTAAAAGGGAGAAAATGTACTAATTTCAAATGCCTGTCTGTGACTTTAGCATAGTGGCCCAGTGATTCTCTGACATGTTACAAGTCAGGCTTTGGAATCTGTCTGCACATGGCAAAAAAGAAACTGCACATTGAGAGCTGAACGTTGCAGCGAGTGAGTGAGGAAAAGTTGAAGAAGGAGGAAGCCTAGCTCTATAGCTTCATGCTGAATAACAAGCATACAAAAAGTGGGGAAAAGCTCCTAGAGGCACATTCACATTTGATGAGCTGTGCCATGATAATGAACTGCTTGAAATGCAACTGGAATGGGCTGGACAAAGAACCCCACACTAGTGACATGGGCTGAAAAGGAATGGTGTGCAAAGGGTGACAAAGCAAAACACAGAAACAGATCAAGAAAGAAGTGGAAGTAGGAACTCAAAGGTTAAGAATGACCAAGAGACTGCTAAGTCCTCCTCCCCACGGAACTCTGGGTACAGTGGAGGAGAAAAGCAGCTGCTTAAAGCTTCTCATCAGCCAACTGCAAAAAAATCACATGACAAACAAGATACTGACCTCGGGTTACAAATGCTTAATAATAAAAGTTACAAATTTTCCTTGAAATGCAGCTTCTGTGGTTTTAGTTCTGATCTGTGAAATTGTGGCTATTAGTGTTCCCTGAATTATTAATGTGGGATTTTACATGAGAAGATTTTTAATGGTCTTTCACATGTAAATATTAGAGAAAATTGGTTTCAGTGGGAAATTTCAATTTTGTTGAGGTAAAATTTATATACAGTAAAATACACAGTTCTTAATGTGTGATTTAATACATTTGAATAAATATTGACACCTATGAAACCAACCTCAATCCAACAACTCTGTCACCCCAGAGCATTCCAACCACCCTCTTCTAGTCAACCTCTACTCCAGGTGACCATGCTCCAACTTGATCACTATGGATCACTTCACCTGTCCTAGAGCTATGTATACGCACAATCATGTGTGTGTACGCTTGCTCACTGTAAAGTTATTGAGATGGGAGTCAGTTCCAATGTATTACTGTATTCTGTGAACTGTATCTTTTCCTATTATTGGCTATTTGTGTTGCTTCAAAGTGGTACCTCAGTTCACAAACACTTTTGTTTGCAAACAATTTGGTTTACACACAAAAGCATTGGGAATTTTTGTTCATTTGTTTGCAGTCTGCATCATGGTCATCCTTTCCACACAAACGCAAATGTGGCCATCTTTTCCAGAATCATAGGACAAATTAAGTTCATGAGTTGAGGCACCACTGATTTCACATTTTTGTGTGTCAGCTTTCTATTACTGTAACTATTGGACACTTGAGGTAACTGACTGTAACAAGAAACAAACCTGTTCTGGCTTGCAGATGTGAGGTTCCAGCCCACAACCTGTAGGGGAAGCGACACATCAAGGCAGATTTACAAAGAGCAATACCACTCATCTGGTGGTGAAAAACAAGAAGAAGAAACTGGAGTCCCAGTCCTCTTGAGGACATGGGACTAAACCCAGGACACCTCTCATTCAGCCTACCTCCTAAAGGATCCATCACCTCTCAGGAGAGCCATCAACTGGGAGTCTTACCTGTAACACAATTCGGGCTGAATTTCATATCCAAACTGTAGCAGTCTTCTCATCAATATATACAGTATTTTGTTTCCCTTGAACAAAACCTAGATGTGGAATTTCTGGGTAGATATACATTTAACTTCATAGGAAACCACCAGTCTTCTTGTAGTATTTATACTTCTGCGAGTAATATATGAGAATTCCTCTTCTTTTCTGGTGGGGAGGGTACTAAGGAGGAACCCAGAGGTGCTGTACTACTGAGCTATACCTCCAGGCTTTTTTTTTTTTTTTAATTTTGGGACAGGGTCTCTCTAAGTTGTCCAGGCTCAGCTCAAAGTTAGGATTCTCCTACCTCAGCCTCCTGAGAAGCTTGGATTACAGGCATGCACCACTGTACTTAGCCCATTAGAGTGTTAACAGCCCTACATCAAAACCACACTTGATTTTGTCTGTTTAATATTAGTCACGCTGTGGAGCCTAGAGGGAGCCTTGTCTTACTTTCAAATTACATTTTTCTGGGGACTGGTGGTATGAGCATCTCTCCATGGGCTTACTGCTCATTCATAGTTCTTTTTGAAATGTCTATAAGTTTTGAACTATTTAAAAAATCTGGTTCCAGTGCAATCATTGAAAACTCAGTTGACTGCAGTCACACACCACATAATGACGTTTTAGGCAACGACAGACCACATACACGATGGCGATCCCATAAGTGGATATGGCCTGGTGACCTATCCCCTGTATCACTGGCATCTGAATGCACATACATGTGACGATGTTCACATAGGAACAAAACAACTCAGTGCCACTTTCCCCAGAATGGCCCATTATTGTAGGACATGAGTGGTATGTGCATCTAATTCTGGACTCAGGAAACCCACTTGCCATTCCTACGCCAATGCCATATTTCTCTTTGTTGCTTTACCTTTCTAGTATATTCTGGGATTAGACTGTGTGAGTTCCATAGATTTGCTCTGCTTTTTTCAAGATTGTTTTAGAGCTGTATGTTCTTTCTATTTTAAGTAAGTGTTAGAAATCACTTAGTAATTTTTGCCAAAAGATTCTTCTGGGATTTTGCCTGGAATAAGATTGAATCTATAGATTAATTGAAGGAGAGTGACATTTTAATTATATCAACACTGCCACCTCCTAATGATGGCATATTTCCAACTTTTTAATTTCAGTTTCATTTGTGTGTGTGTGTGTGTGTGTGTGTGTGTGTGTGTGTGTGTATGTGTGTGTGTGTGTGCAGGGTCTCACTATGCAGCTCAGACTCATAGTAATCCTCCTGTTTTCTGCCTCCCTAGTGCTGGGATTATAGGCATGCACCACTATGCCCGGACTTCATCATGAGCTCAGTGTGGCTAGGGGTGGGGCTGTCGTGGCATATGGTGCTAGGCATCAAACCTGGCCTCTATGCTTACTTAAGCAAATGCTTAGTCTGCTGAGCTATCTCACCAGCCCTCATTCTTAAAATTTATTTATTTATTTATTTATTTGGTACTGGGTCTCACTATATAGCTTGGTCTCACAGTCATCCTCCTGTCTCAGCCTCCTCAGCACTGGGACAACAAGCATGCACCACCGCACATGGTTTTGGTTGCCACTCAGGGACAGGGCCAGCACAGTGTGTAGTACCTTGAGCTGAACACAGGTCCTTGTGCTTGTCAGGCCAGCACTCAGACCACTGAGCTGTCTCCCCAGCTATCCCACTTCTTTAGATCTTTAATCTTTCCCTGTAATATTATATATGCAAAAATTCCAAGCATATAACATTTGGGTAATTTATATGCAGTCAACTGTGGTTATTTTATTTTTTAAAAAAATGTCTGCTATTATAAATGAATTAATAAAAGAACTGATACAAATGAGGAAAAAAACTCCAGTAACTACTGTGCTAATGAAAGACTGACACTCAGAACCTTTAAATATAGTGATAGTTATTTGACTTTTTAAAAATGTATTTATTTATTTATTTGGTACAGGGTCTTGCTATATAGTTCAGACCTGTAGTGATCTTCCTGTCCTCAGCCTCCTCAGCACTAGAAATACAGGTGTGCACCATCATGCCCAGTCTCAGTGGCCAGAATAGCATGTCCAGGGTTCCAGGATAGCATGGCGTGTGGTACCAGAGACTGAACATGGGCCCTTAGGGCCCTTGCTAGGTGGGCACTTAGCACACTGAGCTATCTCCCTAGCCCAGTTATTTGACTTCAAAATGCAGTAGTAACTCTGAGTAAAGAATCATGATGTTGCAAATAAAAAACTAGTCCTGTGTCAGTCTGTTTAAAACAGTCTATCTTATCTTTCATCTAAAGATCCATCTGTTCCCATGTCAGGCATGTGCTAACTCTGACATCTTGCATCTAGGATAGTGTCTTGGTTCCAACTCACTGCCATTACCCAGGGTCAAGGAACCCTTGGCAGGTTCTTGAACCAATAAAATAATGTCCCACATAGCCTCTGTGCCACTTCATCCCACACTGTGCAACAAAGTTGCTTGTTAAATACACACTTGCACATTTAATATATGCTCTTTTTGTTAAACATGTCATTCAGATACCTCTTCTTTGGGCTGTCAGTTATTTTTACCATGCCATCCAATATATATTCTCTTTCTATCATCCATGGTTATCTCCTCAATTAAAAAGGATTAATCCTTCATTAATTAAGATCTCATCCCTCAAATAATTTGGCTAAGTTAAAATATTTGAATCATCACTCAGATTTCTTATTTCTGAAAATATATGAAATTAAAATACTGCCTACACCATCTACCCGCGTGAAAAACACTCATTCACTCCCTAACACAGCACTCTGCAAATCGAGCCTCCTCGATTAATGCTTTCAGTTGAGGCATCGCAACTGTGACATAAATCATGACCTAACATGTGATTAGCTCTGACTTGATGTAAATAAAGTCCGCACTACCTGGAAGCCTTGAGTGCAAAGATGGATAATCAGTCACCCTATAAGTGACCTGAAGAGAAGATCTCCTTGTCATTTGCAAAATATACATCAGCAAAAAGAAATCTCTTCTCAACAGAACTGTAGCTTTTCACTTCAGTGTAGTATGTTAGCTTTCTTTTCATTACAGATGACTCTACAATCCATTCTACAAACCTGACATAACTGTGTGGAGAAAAATAACACATATGCAAAGATGTGGTGTCTTGCTGCATTTCCGCCTGCCAGACTGGCTGAGCAGAAAGAGTTATTATGTTTCTTTGCTCTGCTGCTGCATTCCAGTAGTTTTATTTGACAAAGAAGCATCCATCATGTTTTGCATTACAATTTTTCTTTGCCCCTGTCCCCCCCAGCTCATCATAACATAATTATATTCCTTTTTTTTTTTCTACCCAGGGGCCAGTATTTTATTTTAGAGAGGACAACAGCTATAACAAGCTCAACCTTGATGGTTCCTTAAAATGGTGAAATGTGCTTGACTGTGTTTCAGTCCTGGCAATTCTGTATCTTACCCACTGACCTCACCTCACTTGTACCCAATAAGAAGGCAGATTTTATGAAGACAGAACCAGAACCACTCTTCTCGACAGAGCAGTTCCCTATTTGTGATAAACCCAATGGAGTGTTGAGTCTCACTAAATACAGAATTCCTTCACCAATAATGAATATAATAACGAAATTTTAAAATGTTTAATGAGCACTTATTGGATGTTACCATTTCAAGCACATTAACATATGTAGTTACCATAATGTCCTCATGAAAGTTTTAGTATTATTTGGTGTGTGTGTGTGTGTGTGTGTGTGTGTGTGTGTGTGTGTAATGAAGTTACTGGAACTAGCCTTAGAGAAGTAAAGGAATCTGCTAACTTGCCTGAGCCTCAGGACTGGCATGTGATAACTTAGTACATTGACATCTGGTCCCCAGAACCACTGTAGCCAGAGGGTCCCACAAACAGGGACAGATGGAGAGACAGCCTGTGCAAGAAGCTGATGTGATGGTCCTCTGTGAGTCTCACATTCCCAAGGGTCCTGCTGAGTTGCCTGTAGGCTCCTGGAGGGTTTGAACTGTACCCTACTAATCTCTGTATTGCTGATAACCAGCATCATCATACTCAGTAGAATAATGGATTTATTTGCTGTTGTGATTGGATTTAACTTCAAATATTTTCTTTCTGGTTTTTTTTTTTTTTTTTAGTACAGAGTCTCACTACAGAGATCGGACTCATAGTGATCCTCTTGCTTTCAGCCTACCAAGTGTTGGGATTACAGGTGTGCACTACCATGCCAGTCTCAATTGCCATCTCAGTGTACCCCAGGGGCAGTGCCTGCATGGCACCAGAGATGGAACCCCGGCCCTACACCTGCCTAAGAAGGCGCTTTAGTCTCAAATACATTTTGGCATCTCTTCAAGATTGGATCTTTAATTTTGTTTTTGCTACAATTCACAGAAGACACATTGACCATTTATAACATGGTTTGAAACAAAGACCATCTCTAGGAGAGTTGCACTCATCCAAGTTTTGCTCTGATTCCTCCACTGGGAAGATTACTGTCATCTGTAATCTTAGCATGTGCTCTCCTTGGTCCCTGTTCACAGAGCTGGATTTTCTTCCAGAAGCCTCCCTCTTCGTTTAGTCTGAGGGGCCGAGAAAGATCAGCCTAAGTAACAGATCAGCTTGGCCCAAGCTGAAGGTGTAGGCACTCCTTGGGAGTGGCCCCCTCTGTACTCTGTCCCTCTTGGGGCACTGGGAAGGGTATCCTCCTTCTGTCTGTGCAAGGCTAGGCTCATAGGCACATCGAGAAGTGGCTGGGGGCTAGGCATCCTGAAAGAGGCTTTCTCCAGCTTTGGATGTCAACCAAAACCAGCACCAAAGAGGAAGCAGCTGAGGATAACACAGCAAAACAAAATTGGGCCCCTGGATTATTCCTATTGGAAGCCAGCCATATCTCAAGACTTCTGGTTATGGGAGTACTGATATATTATTTTTTTCTTGTTTCAACAATCTGAGTTAGGATTTCTGTTAACTGCAGCCAATAGCATCTAGCTGATAAGTTTTTCATAACCTTATGCACAAAAATGGAGCTTCTCTTGATATGTCACCCCCAGTAGAGTAGGACCCAGCATCTAAGGTTTCTCTTTCTTTGTTTCAGTTATGTACAGCCAACAAGAAGGGGCAAGTACAATACAGAACAAGTGAGAACATTCAAGTGACTTCTACTACAATGTGCTGTTATAATTGTTCTATTTACTGCTGTGTTAATCTCAAATGGTGCCTAATTTATGAGCTCAACTTTACTATAGGTGTGCATGGATAGGAAAAACACCGTATGTATGGGATTCAGTACTATTCATTACTCTCCCAAGGTATCCACTGGGCCCTTGTGGTGTAACCCCAAGGATAGAGAGAAAACTACCCCATATGCATGTTTAGATGTGATGGCTTTATATACTGTGAATTGAGCAAATTCACAGAAGTTAGTACAAATACTGAGTTGAGAACTACTTCTTAGAGTTGTCAGAAAATTATTCCAGTGGTTGTAATATTATTATTGTTGTAAGCTGGTAATCTATTTCCCAGGGCAAGTGTAGCCAAGCATTCTATGTAATGGCCATCGGATGGAAGATGAAACAAGTTAGAGTCCCTGTCATGCCTCTACAGTTCCCTTTCCACTTAGGCAGCTAGGGGCAACTTACTTAGCCTCTGAGTGTTCTACCTAGATCGAGAATGTTCCCTCAAAGTCTCACATGTTTGGAGGAGCTCATGTATTCAGAGAAGCTTCATGCGGAAAGAGGTTGAATCTTGGGGGGTGTGGTACTTATCAGTAGATGAATCTACTGATAAATCTCTAGTTGAATGTATTGTTAAGAGGTAAGGCTTAGTTGGAAGAGGCAGGACACTACGGTTTCCTTTCCAGCTCCTCTTTTCTCTCCATTTCCTGACCATCGTGATAGGAGTATTACTCTCCTGCCAGACCCTTCCATCATGCCCTTTCTGCTTTGGAGCCATCCAATTATAGACTGAACCCTCTAAAACCTGAGAACCGAAAACCCCACCGCTGGGAGCTAAGCCTGCGCACCCGCCGCGGGTAAGCCCCTGCGCCCCTCTGCCCCGCCTCTGCGTTCCCGCGACTAACTTCCTGTTCCAGCCCAGCCCAAACCCCACCGCTGGGAGCTGAGCC